>JALNQK010000089.1:0-128172 GCA_028458525.1 Ophiosphaerella herpotricha
GGGGGGGGGGGGGGGGGGGGGGGGGGGGGGGGGGGGGGGGGGGGGGGGGGGGGGGGGGGGGGGGGGGGGGGGGGGGAATACAATCGCCTTGGGCTGTATCGACCTGCTATCCATAGTGTGGTGATAAAGAGCACGGTTTTGTGCCGTGGAGTGGCGGCTGATAGGCAAGGTTGCCAAAGATGCAATCCGTGGAGAGGGTTTGGCTCGAGTCACAGCCACGTTGGCTGGTTCCTTGACGATGGGTTTGTTTGTCTCCCGCTTGGGTTCTTGGTAGTGCGTGGAACGAAGCTTTTTTTGTTCGAAGAGGGCGAGGCTGGTAGCTTGTGATATGGTATCTGCTTGAATGGAGAGGTGAGTTACGGTCTGCAACTTTGCTCTGTATGGAGGCAAAGTTGAACTAACCAACCTACTTGGTTGCACTGCTATATGAACATGGTTGTCCCAAAACACCGAAAATTATGTGAGGCAGCACCTGTGACCGTCCCAAGAGATGATGGCCAGTGACGAAATCCGGTGTCGACGCTATGCCCATCCTTATGATTCGTGTCCGGTGAAAGTTACATCGCCTGTTGTGTTCTTGTGTACCTGAAAATTGGGAAAGAGGTCGGACACCGTCTGTGACTTTCGAAGATCGTATGCCTGTATATCTCGGTGAGAGGTTTGCTCAATAGTGAGATAGCTTGGCGTTGGTTTCGGAGCTTCCTACAATGAAGCATTACCTAAGTGACGAGTGCAAAGTTACTCAGCTTTAACTAACGTAGAAAGAACAACGCTGCATGAAACGTCCTACGAGAACACTCATATGGAACCTGAAATTTACTATAAGTAAGCCTGCCAGAATGAAGTAATGATGTAGGCAGTGTATGAACGTCTCTCACTGCTACAGAGCTGGTCGTCCGCATATTGCCCCTTCATGTCACAGATGGATGTCAAGCAAGATTTTACCAGCCATGCTTCCCAGAGCCACAACTCAACCCCGTATTCAAAACCCAATAATCGACATCAGGCCAAACAATCTCGTAGTATACAAGAATCTGAAAAGCTCGAAATCAGGCCATCAAAGCTCATGACTTTCAACGCACGTCTCCTCTCCTACTCGCCTTCTCTGGACTTCTGATTCCAAGGACACTTCCATGCTCCACAAATTGTGGAGGAAAATTAGCCATACACATGCCTAGGAGGTCGAACCGCGTTCAGCTACTATCGTAAGGATGTTTGTTGCGAAAGTGGTGTTCACACCCTCATCATCTTCCCTGCAATGATCTTGGATCATTGAGAGAATCGAACAGATGAGCGTATTACAAGCTTAGGCTTTAAGTCTCGTGTTTGCAATGTTGTCGCCTTGAACTATCCGAGGCTTGGGAAGTGACTCCATGATGCAACGCGCCCCTTTCGGTCGTTCATCTCAGGCCCCGCTTTCAGCCTTCGGACACTCCGTGGCGTGACAACCTGGTAGTCTCCGCTAAATTGTCATGTCGATCGCTTTTGACTAAGGCACATACGATTCTTCTACCTCGGGCAGCATGGACATCGTTGTGCTCTTGAGGTCTAGGTTGGCTGGTACATTTGGGACCACCCCATAGCAGTGAGTACTATTTCGCCACTTCCAAGCATGGTTGATACGATAGCAAAAGCGGCTGCTCGCTACCGCATCAAATGGAGAGCTCTAAGAAGCAAAAAGCTACAAAGTAAACTTCTAGCTGAAGATGAGCAAGACCGTTCCAAAATGTCACCGTTATTCCAGGAGGCCCTTTGCAGGCTTATCTTCCAGTCATATTTTAACGTCTGTCTACCTGTAATATGCTCATAACATTGAATGATTCGCAGCGTGTATCAGGTAATTGTGTTTCACTGAGCCTCTGCTTTCATTTTGGCCTTCTAATGCTCCGAGGAGTAGTGATTTGTTCTGGACGCTGCAGGCTGCGTTGAGTGTGGGCCACTTATCGACAGAAGGCTTGTTCATCATGGCCAATACTTGCAATCTCCACCCAATTTTTGCAGGGCCAGTTCGTAGAAGCAGACATGGTCCAACCGTTTGTCATCAAACAAGAAATGGCGTAATACCCTTTTCATGCATGCCGTGTTTTTTGTCGTTCATGTTTAGCTAGAGATTATAGTCGACTATGTGGGGAACTTCAAACATAGTTGAACATGATTGATGCCAGCAAGTTCTTCACATCATATGATGAACATCGTTGATGGCCAGATCTTGCATACCCTTCCGCTAGATTGCGGTTTGCGTGGTTGATGTAGCATAAGAGCTGGTGCATTGCTGCAGTGATATGTTCAGCTAGGTGCATAAAATAACTGTAATGCACTGCCCATAGTGTGTTGGCAAACTGAACACTGGAGGCAGCGTCTCTTATCATTGCAGCTTCTGCGTGGCCATTACGAAGGAGGCGACTGAATGGCCTCAACTGCGGCTGTCCCGCGATAAATTGTTCTTTCTCTCACCATCAGCTTATCTCGTCACTTGTGGCTGGACGAAGAATCTGCGCCTTTTATGCATAGAGCTGCACACCCTACCCATTAGGAGGGTGGATCCAGAGTAAGTGGAGCAATAATACAAACGGCGTAAGCAATAAGGTGTTCGCTCTCTGACCGTCCGCAGAGGCCGCTGCAGCCGATCGCATCACAAAACCTACAACTTGGCTATTGGGACGCCACTGCCGCAGTACTGCCTCAGGAAACTTTTGATACGGATACGGATGAAAGATTTGCGTCACATGAAGGTTTGCTGCTTCCAGGAGATGAACTTGCCCCCTTCATCAACCTGATAGCCTTACAAGAACAAGCTGACGTCGTTCGGTTGCCAGTCGCCGTGAAACGCGCCTGGCGCTTGTGTCGCACAATAATTGTCACTGCATAACATCTTATTTAGACGTGGGCTGAGGTTGCATCTTACGGCGTAGGCTGGCGGTTCATGGACTCGGAGATCATGCCGATGCCGTTCATACGTCAAAATATGAGAGGCGTTTGGCCAACAAGGCTACATCGGAGAATATGATTGGTGAAACTCGTAAAAATGAAAGGAATTGCCCTATGCTCCTCGGACTATTCTCTGGACCGTGTGACGGGATGTGCCGGCACCAGATTGCGGTATCTTGATGTGAAGGCCTTGCATGTTCAAGTCACATGGGGTTCTGTTGACGTACCCTTTTTGGGCAGGACCGTGAACCGACACGAGGTGCACAGATGGAGGAAGAATGGGGCACAGCACAGGCCACACGGTCCGGATCGATGAGACGATTCGAGTCAATCGCTTTCTGTCAAGGGGACCTGCGGCAATGTTAGTCGACAAGTTTGAACGCTAGTTGTTGGTGTACCACAAGGTGCACGAATGGCGCAACTGTCAGCCGGTATAAAGTTTGATAGTTTGCCGGAGTGTGGCAGCCTGCGGGCGTAGGCAAAGCCATTACCGTCTGAGGGTCAAGCGATTTTTCCATGAAAATGAAAGACATAATAGCGAAATAGGACAAAATCTATCATGGGGGAAAAGGCCGCATCATCCGGTCAGCTGGTCTGGAACATTTCGTGAAAGTGAGGGTTATTCACTTGGAAAGCGGAATCCCCGACCAGTGATCACCAAAATCATCTATTATCCCCTGAAGAGAAATTCTCCGACGGAAAGAAAACCTTCTGTGCCAACTGCAGACTATAAGCTGCAAGGGCAGCTGGACTGCTCGAAGATTTTGTCTCTCACAGTATGTGGCTTTTTTCTTTCGCCTTTCGCCTTAGCCGGACAGTGGAGGCTTCTCTTCACGGGTGCTGGTGGGTTACTAATGATATGGGCAAGCTTGGGTTCTTGTGCAGCAGCCCGAGATTTTGATTGGTCTTATTAGTCTGCGACTGTAAAAGGGGAACTATCAGGTCTTGAACGCCTCTCAATCGGGAAGCGACAGCCGATCGATAGATTTGACGGCCTGCCAAGATCTGACAAGTCCTTTCTTCCCAACGACATATGTGACATTGCACGTGACCATGACTATGTCGATCTAGGCCTTGACCAAGGTGTCACACCACTGAAAACTTCAGCGCTACATCGTTATCTTCGTTACACCTTTTGAACTGGGACCCTGCTGATCTGATGGTAAATGGAGCATCAGCTAGCAATGGTGCTAAGTGGGATCCACAAAATGCTCCAGCTATTGGCAGCCATCTATGTCTTTGTGAGGCAACTAGGTGATGCCAAATTTGGATGCCCCCTGGCTCCTAGACAATGACGAGCATGCTAATTCGCTTGCGAGGTTGCGATGGGAGGAGTGGCAGAAATGACTTCTAGGTTTTGAGCCAACGGGATGCCATCGATCGTGGATATACGCAGGCAATAAGTGAGATCGATCTTGAACACAGACCATCCCTTGAGAACCGACTTGTACATGTAGTTGGCCAAACATTCGCCCTGCGGCGTCATGATTTAACCCTTAGTGACGTGCAGACGCGTCGCAACGTCATGCTGTACCAAAAACGTTGGGTTGCTCCAACCTGGCCTGGAGCTTCTAGCAGACGCAAACTTAGACATGACTCGGAGGTTTAGTTGACAGCAGCGTTACCAGTAGCGCCCGCCTTCCCCAAACTGAACCATGTTGAAACAGTTGCCGAACGCTTTTTGTATTCTTTTTGAAATAGGTAACTGAACGAACTTAATCGAAGCTTGCGTAGTTGGGTGAAACACATGGCGGATGTTAGATTGGACGATACGGAATCGTTTCCATGATCTGCACAGATGTTAGTTGTGCATGTCATGTCAAATGTATGAAGTGCAATAATATCGTACGGTAACCTTGATACTGACAATTATCATTAAGTCATGAACATGGTACTACTGATCAGTGCTCATGGCGGAACGTTCGAACACGGAAATAACAGTTAGTGAAAGAAGCGTGCATGCGAAACTAGTAGTACTTCTCACAAACCATTTGCCATACGCCACTGCACAGTCATGGGGAAATACCGTAAGAATTTATATGCAAGAGTCCCTATATTTGAGGTAATATTACCTCAACACGCAACATCAATCCCAAGAGGTCCGTGCCCAGAGGCGTGAAACATGTGTGGGATGGCGTCGTTGGTGTTTGAATCTTTCTGACCCTGTGGTCAGCTTCAGCCTCGACTAGCCTGGGGAGGTGTCTATTCTCAAAGCTCATGGTTTGTTGAGTAGGGGTTGTCGAACACTAGATCAGCGCAGTATGGAGTGAGTGAGTATTGTAGGATACGTGACGCTCTCATTGTCGGTGTGTCTCGGCAACCCCTCACTTAAGAGCCAGCAGGCGAGGTTGAGCTGACGAACTGGGCTTTGCGGCACAAGAAGGGCGCCAGAAAGCGAAGCCGAAGGATCGTCAGGCGAGTGCCGTGGCGCCCTCGGTTGATCAGCACGCGTTGGTAGTCGGCTCATTTTCGTCGTGCATCTTCAGACTGCTTTTGATGGTTTCTTGATTGATCGTCGCTACTGCACGTAACGTACCTGCGCAAACAATAGTTTCACGCTTACCATGCCCGTTCAGTGTTAGAAGTGGAGAGTGGGGGCTCATGTGCGCATCTTTGGTGATAGGCCAAGTAGCGCGCTGGCTAGGTCTCATTGCAGGGATATGGACGCGGGCGTGTTGCTATCTTCATGCAGCATCTGCATTCCTGATGCTGCAGCTGCGCCAGGATTTGCTGGCCACTGTGTATCAGGTGTCCGCGTCGCTGTGAGCCCCACGACGCTTTGGCGATGTGATGCCTGGAGCCGGTGGGAGCGGGATGGGCTGCCCGTTGCCCTGGCCGTTGGCCAGTCAGAGCAGTTTGCGACTGGGAAAGGGCTGCTACGAGGTATCTATGGCTGGCACTGCTGGCAGGAGGGGGACAGAGGCTGACAGGCAGGCAGACGGGTGCGGCGTGCTGCAAAACCAGGTTTTCCAGAACGCCAGATTTCTTATTTGGACGCGGAGCAGTGGGGAAACACGAACAGGCCCGGCTGACAATGCCCATAGCACGGTGAGCGCTGGGCGGTCGAGCACTGGCAGCTCAAATTTGGTGGTAGCAATTGTGATGGACGTGCATGATTCTCGTCCAGGATGAGACCGGATCCGGCTCGCTTGACCCCGGGAGGGCACGTGCACGCTAGGCTGGTTCAGGCGCAGCCGCATTGTGCGCCACCAGGCAATGTGGGAGACACGAGCGGCGAATAAAATGGCGCTTTGAAGAAGGAGCTGGGAACCGAGCCCGCGAGTCCGTGAGGAGGTGCTGGAGGCCATGTCTGGCGGCCTCATGGTGCGAAGGAGAAATAGCAGCCCCGGTGCTGTTGCCATGTGGCTGGTGCTGGCAGACGAAACTACAGCACACAAGTCGCTCAGTGTTGCGACGCCTGGGCAACGCTACTCCGTGAACAGCTGGGCGACGGCTGCACATCCCAGGCGGCCATGTTGGAAGTCGTCGCTGCCCTGTTCCGGCGTGCATGCTCTTCTCCGCTTGGCCGCCCCTCTCCGCATCATCTCTTCTCTCCTCGCTGCCTCCCGACCTCGGGCCATCCAGCCACCGGAGCAGCCACCGCGGCCTCCGGCTCGCTCGTCGACCTGGACGCTCTCGGTCGGCTGTTCCTGGAGTCGTGGACTCGTGGGCGCTCCTCCTGCTAGGCAACGGAAGCAAGCCGGTCAGTTTCAGTTTCAGCGCAAAGGATGTCCCCAGCACCACGCCGTCCAGGAACGTGTGAAGCTTGCGGTCGCTGGCCACTGCAAGGTCCTGGGTCCTAGGCTGGCCTTCTGCCTGAGTCGGATTGCTGCCCTCGGCCCTGCTCTGGCATGCTCAGGCGGCGAATCCAGCGCGAGCTAGGTGGCATGGTGCCGCCTGCGCCTGCGCCTGCGCCGTCGCCGTAGCCATCGAGTCTGCGTGCGTCGCGCAGGCCCCGGGAGAGGGATCGTCTCATGGGCCAGAACCAGAACCACTTCCACGAACAGGCACATGGCGTAGCGGCGAACATCATCCCCAGCAGGGCTGCTCATGGAAAGGCCCCTGCCGGGTCCTTGCTCGACTCAGCAGGGGCGATCGTTACGCTACTGTAGCCATCAACTGTCCCCCAGCCAAACGTGGAAAAGCCCTCCCAAGCCGCCAGTAGCGTGGCATGGTAGCTCTAGAGCGCTGTGAATCCGCCGTGCTTCATCAATACGTCTTGTCATCATGCTCATCGCAGTCCATGCATATCCTCACGCGCTTCACTTGCCCCATATAATTGCGCTGCTGTCGGTAGTCGCCAATATCTCCGATCAGCCCCCTCCATCCCGGCTATCCCAGCCAAGATAGACCCTTGACCTCGATACAGGTTTATGCCTGCTGGCTGGTGCTGCTGCCGTTACTGCTAGTACTTCCTGATTCTCCTTATTGTTGTCCCACAACCCGCTTACGACACATCCTGGTCACCTTGTGGTTTGTTCTCCCGCGACCAATATTAATCTCAACTACACGCCTACATTTTGCTTGACCACCCTCTGGTACCTTGACACCATCTACCTGTGTTTCACCATCTTGTTCCTTCACGCCTGCACTGCCAGGGCGTGCGTTGTCTTGCTCGCTCTGCCCCTCCATCACACCAGGTAGTCATTGCGATCCTTCGACCTCAGCCTCAACAACGCCTCAGTCTAAAAGCACTCTTCATTCCCCTCGACCGACCATCAGTCTCAATTATCTGGATAAGAGAGATTACTCGCCTTCAACGGAAACCCCAAATCTGCCCTGGATCAAATATCGACGATCCACATTACTGAATCCATAACCACAACTTAATATCATCCACCTTTCATGTTTAGCTATATATCGACCTTTTATTTCGAGTAAGAAGTCTCAACTGCAAACTTACCCTAGCGCAGGCACTGACAACTAGTGCTAGCCATTAACCTCCCAACATCACCTTTGAGCCTTCATCGACTGCTTTTATCACCAGTCATCGACCATCACTTGTCCTCATGTCGCAAGGCATAAGGGCTTCTACTCTGATCATGTCACCTTTTGGACATGACTTGTCCCATCCTGGGGTCCAGAAGGTGGAAGGCTACGCCGACACAGACTCATGGGTCTGGCCACAACCTTCAACAGCTGCGCCTCATCCATCCTACTCAAGTGTATTCGACCCTGCCATGTACACCAACTTTGGGCCGCACTTACAACCTTCAACATCACGCACTCTCTCTCGTCATCACTCGATTCCCAATCCTCATACCTTATCCACGGGAACCTCTGCACCACCACCATCAAGACCCCAAGGGCCGCCTAATATGATCAAAGCACAGCCCGCGTTCAAACCAACATGGCAAGGATTTCTTGATACTACCAAGGACGCGATGACAATCGTAGAAGCAGCTTTACAAGGACGACTGAGTCATATTAGCCGCAGACCTCATGACAAGGAACGAGCAGAGATGCTTACCTCTGGGACCGTCCTTGTGTACGAAGAGAATGCGTCCGGCATCAAACGTTGGACTGATGCTGTGCATTGGTCACCAAGTCGAGTCATGAATAATTGCTTGATCTACCGGCAACTCGTACGCGCTCTCAAGCCTGAAGAGAAAAAGACTGCATTGAATCCATCCTGTGGTACCAAGCGAAAGCGAAAAGAGAGTGCCGGACCTGCCGTAACCAAGGCTGGAGATAATATGAACAACTCTGAGGATGAATTCGAAAATCCTTCATTTGAAGGAGCGGTGGTCAGTGGAGAGCCAGAGGCTCTGAACAAAGTGTATGCCAACTTTGCGCAGAGTCTTACTCCAGATCAACAACGCCGCTTCTGTGGGTCTCTCATAGATAGCTACGAGTTTAAAGAGGGAGGCTTGATGAAGAAGACAATATCTGTGAAGTACCAAGGCACACACCACCACGTTATCTCGTATTACAGCCTCGAAGATGTAGTCAGCGGAAAACTCAAGCGGCCATTCCAAGATGGGAAGCTTGCAGATATCCACCCCAGACCAGAGTTGCTCAATGGGTGGAAAGTAAGCTTGGAAGATGAGGAAAGCAAAGACCTGCCCTTAGTTGCAGGCTACGGGCAACACCTTCAGCCTAGCCATCTCCAACACCATGTTTTAGAAGCGGTAACACAACCTGTAGGACACGGCGTAGCGCAAACCCATGGACCTCTCCATCTGCAAGTAGCCGATTACTGGCATGGTTCCCAAGTCTCACACTATCCGACAAACCATCAAAGTTCCCAGCAATACGCCTCTCCCCAGTCAGCTGGTCCACATTATGGCGCTCAGCTACCATCTCCGCAAACCTATACTCCGCAGCATCCTCCTAGCCAACAGTATGCTCAACCACCGTCGCCCCAACACTATTCGTCCCCACAGACTTCAAGCCCACAGTATCCGGTTCCCCAAGCTGCGCCAGCGGCATACGCTGCACAAACACAGCCTGCTCGACACTACTCGTATGACCAATCTCATCCTACTTCGAACTCTCAATTCGCGCCGCCACCGTCCACCGCTCAATATCCGCCTGCAAACCGATCCCATCTATCGCAGTCTTCCCAGTACGTCGTACCGCAAACTGCAGCCTTCAATGTCCACGTACCGGCCGCGCCACAAGCTACGTCAAGTCCACAGCATACTCAAAGTCCTGTTCAGCACGACCCCCAGAGGAGAGCATCTGCACCAGTTGCCCTGCAATCTTACACTCAAACACATTACAGCCAGCCTCCTCATCCCCAAACGTACTTCGTTGCGGATCAGAAGTATACATCAAATTCACATCATGGATACTAGCATCAGCCATGCAGTTTCGGATGATCAACACGGCGCAATCATGGACTAGGAAAAGCATGAACAGAATTATGTCACATTTACGGCGCGATATTCCCGGATTTACTTTTGACCCTTTTTGGCGTCCCCAGTATTGTTCAAAAGGCTCGTGTGTTACACAAGTTCATTCCTATAAATATTCTTGCACGATTGGGACTAGGGGTGTATGCATGACCTATATCTTCCCGAGTTTGCCAATATGTTACTCCCTTTCACCGATTCTTCTGAGAAGCATTTGTGTAAGAATTACCTCTTTCTTGCTTGCGAAGTACTCTACGATACCATATTGCGTTTTCTGCTACATTCTTTGTTACTATTTGCATACCCAACCATGAGCATTTCCCATCTGAGTGAACTACTATAGTCGTCTTTTTGCGTCAATTTTGAAGCCGGATACCACACTGTGCGTGATTCGCACCGATTTTATTTTAGTAGACACAATAGCATCTTTCAATCACGCAATGCATATGCCAAAGATTTGGAATCGTTCCAAATACAGGATGTTCTTCTACCCCATGTTATGTTTGCAAAACAACTACAATCTCTTGTGTGCTTTGAAACATGGATGTACCTATGACTTCCTTCACTCTATCCGTGGTGGACCAGAGTCTCGGTCGCATCTATCCACATGTCTCGCAATTGATGCACAACCCCACCTTATGTAAATATGCGCCCGTCACCGACTACGGCATCCCGACTCGGCCCGCATATGCACAAACTATATTGACCAATCAAAGAGCGCGGGGACAATGACTAGCGGTGATTGGCCTGTCTGTTCGACATCGCTGCAAGCTGACAATTCTCGTAAAGCGGCACAGCCGGAACATCAATGTGGCGCAGAAATGGTATGACACTCAGTTATCTTCCTGCACCTCAACGAATCGGGATTTTATTCAATCCCCATGTCCAAATCCCTCAAAGATGCTATTGATACCCCGCCATCATTTTCGATGTTGCAGCCTCGTGTAGGGATACCGGACCAGGCCACCAGTAACCTTGATTGGCTCGGCTCGGCTGCGCGGTGCGGTGCATGCGGAGCAGACGGGAGAGCCGCCATGAATGTTTTAGGTTGCGAATCAGACCAGGGGCGTGCATGTTGGCTGAATCCGGCGCTCTAGGGTTTTTCCCTGGTTTGGCGTGCACCGTTTGGGAAATCCGTTTCATGACGAAGGATTGAAGTGGGTACGGTGCGCACGTGCGGATCGTCATAGGCAACGAGGAGATATAGACATGGGAATGTCGTGCTGCGTATAACGACTTGCTTTTGTGATATCGTGAGGCTAACATACTAGAGTCTTTTGAGGTGTTTGTCGGTCATATTTCGTTCTGATTCTACACCCTTGTATGCCGGGTTGCACGCTCAACACATCTATTGTTCGGCAGTTGTTGAATTCAATCTTGCCCGGCGTTCCGATCTCAGCACAGATTTCTTCGGCGAATTTTTGCTAAAGCATGCACAAGATCGCCTACTCAATGCCTTATCAGTGTGATAGTGAGGCTGACTTGACTTCTCCAGGCTTGGGCTTCGGAGTTCCTTGTTCTGATCTAAATAGCTCCAGACAAAGTTCGCTAGGCTCCTTATCCTAGTACATCTCCCATATGTCGGCGCATGCTGGCAATAGGACGAGACGTTTCGCATGATAACACGGCATGCGCCGTAATACGACGCAGAGGCGGGCCGTTTGAAGCCTGACATGCAGCCAATGCAAGATGATATAACGACGCGAAGATCTTACCCCAGATGGCCTGGTTTGCGATGATTTGGAAACCCGTTCGAACTGTGTGTGCATATGAATCCGTAACACTAAGCGAAAGAGATTTAGTGTTAGCCAAACATACGCAACCCTAAATTATAACGTGTGAGGCATTATGTGGAATACTCGATGCAGAAGAACGTCCCATGAATCTGGTAACGTATGATGTTCATCAGGTGGATCTTTCCGTCATTACGCGTTGACATGTGTCACGTGCAACTACAATGAGACCTCAGTTGTTCTCCCCAAGTTAGTAGTTTTAGCGCTCTTTGCTTCATCCCAAGCACTTGCACCGCACCTCGTAAGGATCATTGCGGCTCGTGCAACCCTTCCCACACTACCCGCCAAGCACATTAATTGTCAGTTTCATGCTTTCGTGGCCGGATGCTTCCATTGCTGATACGCAACCCAAGCCTGGAATCCAGAGAGGCCTAGACCAAGTACCCCGATAAGAACGGCGATGAAAACTCCAATCATCGTCGCCATCAACATGTACGTGTCGCTTTTCCTTCCTAGTCGCTTTTGCAACCAGCCGTGCGGTCTTGGGCTTTGCAACTCAGCATTCAATAAGGCAATCCGAGCGCCGAAATATGCCCAACCGACATCAGGATCGTCAGATTTTCGGTATAGTGTCGAGGTATGCGTTAATAAACCCCTATCGAACCCTTTCTTCGAAACGAGAGATTCGAGGAGCTTGTATGAGCTCGGATCTGGAGGAAAGAGCATGACATGTATGGTGTCTAATAGTTCAAGGATGAGTGTTCGTGGCAGAACACAAGAGCTTGGGTCTTTGGTACTGGCTTTTAGGACCTCTCTGAGTACGGCGTCTTGATGGAATATCCAAAGGATGCGTTCTTCATGGTCAAGCACCAGGTGTCTCCGAATGTCATTTGTCGCCATCAATCGAAGTTTCCCATCTTTTTTCAACTTCGTTGCTGTCAGGTTTGCAGTGACACTCCGCAAATCGAGAGCCTTGGATTCAATCGGAAATGCCTCATCTACAAAGTTTTGGGCCGTCATCCCATCTCGCCAGTGGATATTGGGCATGTTGCCTTCGGAACTATTCGCAGCATCATGCAAAACACCGAAATCCATCAAGAAGAGGATGCTTGCTCCAATGATGAAGGCCCGGTGCTGATCGTGCAGCGCGGGGGGCTTGCCTCTCCTATTTTGGCCATCCTCGAATAAGGCTCGTAATAACTCTGTGCGTGAAAGCGCTCGATGTTCCTTAATCGCTCTTATGATCTTGAGCAAGTCATTGTGAGTTGCCAAGGCTGGCTCTCTACCATGTTGTTCAGGGTAATACGCATCAGTCATTCTCCTATAAAAATCCCAGAAGCTATCCAGGCTCTCGTTTTGGGTCCAAGGACAGCCTTGTTGAGCACAGGATGCCGATGCATCGCATTCACCACACAATCTCCAGTTCCACAGGATTTGGCCAAGCTCCTGCATCAGACCGGCGTCAATGGGTCCGGGGAGACCAACTGGAAGTCCGTCATTCATGTCGCGCTGAGAGTTCGGAGGTAGTGAATTGACTATGACGTTCTGTTACGCTTCCGAGTGTATAAGAGGAGCTCACTCAGATAAAAAGGTTCGCTTGTGTAAGCGCCTGCACGCACCTGCGTGCACAGCGAATGAGATCCGAGACTACCACAATCGACTGCGGCAAGGCAGGATGCCTCACCGGTGATCTGTGGGTGCACCTTTTTTCTGTTAATAATTTCATCTTGCTTTGCATCCCCAACAGTGCTAGATGCCGGACAGATTCAACCTCTACCGTATTTTCATCTTCTTTCGCGCTCTCTGAGATTTGGCATGAGGGAAATAGAATGTCTACAACACGAGCCTCAAGTATTGCACCGGTCAAGCGAGGCTGAGATAAGCATCGTGGCAAAGCATTGTGTACCGTCGCATGTTGCTGCCAATAGGCTTAGTTTTAATCCCTGTTTTAATGGCATATGCGCTTCAACAGAACGAATGGATTGAGGGACGGTAGGGCTGAATTCGTATTATGTCTCACCGGTTTGCTGAGGCTGACTGCCAAGAACAATCAGATTTGCAAATTCCACTTCAGTGTCTCTCTTCAATAGTTAGTAAAGAAGGATGACCTTTTATGAAGAATAATATCATGGGAATAGAATCAAGCACTGAAGGCGCTTCTGACAACGAGATTTCGGGAGCGACTCTGAGTAATGGCAGTTCGAAGACAAATCCTACGATTATGTTACCAAAGAAGAAGCAGAAAGTAGAGCACTATAGCTCCGCCTCACTGATCAATACTCCCGCTGTCACCAGATCTCAAAATATTCTCTTTCAATCTACAGATGCATCGACCCCAGAATGCGCAACTCAAGCAAAACACCATTTGCAAAAAACCTTCGATGAGGATGGGAATTCGGCTGAGGGCACGCATCAACCAGTTGACTCTACCCTTCGTGATCCCAGTGCGAATCTTCCCTCATTCTGCGCGCCTGGCGAAGTTGAACAGATCCCACAGTTCAGTCATTTACCAACATTTTCTATTACGAAAGTCAATGGAATGCGGATATTTAATAAAGAGGTTGACGATGGAGTCTTAGATCGCTTCAGTGTTGTCTCAAGACAACTTGAGCCGCCGTTGGTCGACTACCTGTACAAGAAGCGCGTAAAGTTCCGGCCTCTTGGTATCCAACTATTGGTGCTTGGGCTTTCCGAAGATGCTGCTGAGCCGTGGATCGTGGTGCTTTGTCCGCCAAATGCAAAGCGCAAAGTCCAAAGTTTTCTTCGCAAGGATTATACGAAAGCAATTTGTCAGGGGAATCAATCATGTCAAATCAAATTCAACATTACAGTCGTTGGTCGGCCTTTGCAAGTTACGACAAGCGAAACCCACGACGATGTATTTATTGAACAGCAGGATGTAGGGGTGTTTGAAGCAAGGGCTGCTCGTATTAAGGTCATACAATCTGGAACTCCATGCTATGCTACTATGGGTGGGTTTGTATACATAGTTGCCGCTGACGGAGAGAAATCCATCCATGGCTTGACTGCTGGGCACGTCTTACCTGCTGATGAGCTGTACGACGATCCCGAATTGTCATCCGACCATGACAGCAGCGACAGCGACGGCGAATCGAGCTGTGATTCTGGAGTCTTCTCCAACGCAGGAAGCGCCCCCGGCGTTGAACAACCCCTAGAGCCTAGTGAATTCGCTGAAGATGCCATCGATACGCTCCAGGATCGACAATGGATCTGCCTAGGTTCCCTATCCGATGCATCGTACTCAACTCAAGCGCGCGATCGTGATTGGGCATTGATTAAATTCACTAGCTCCCAAAATAGTGGCTTGAATCTACAAAAGGCATCATCAACAACGTTCTGTGAAGTAGCTCCTCCAGAACATGACCTGCATGCTGTGATTGGGAACGGGCCAGTGACACCTTGTCGTATCTCACGGCTACCTGCAAGAGCAATGCTTTCCTCGGGACGCAATTTTGTCGACTTGCATGTTATCCAGTCACTTGATATCCTACGTTAGTAACGTTGCTTCGTGTACGGATAATTATTGACACAGCGCAGCTCTACCGAGAGGATCGTCAGGGTCTTGGATTCTTGATGCAGGGCACACGAGATCGAAGAACGTGTACGGGGCACTAGCCGCTGCTGACCCTTTCGGAAGCCTCTGGATGATTCCTATGCGGGACATCCTGCAAGATATAAAAGAAGTACTCAACGCTACGGAAGTCACGTTGAAAAATGGCGTCAACGAAAGGGAAAGAGAAATTTGCGATGAAGCCGTAGCCGGGGCAAAAGATCCGGAAGGGTTGAACGCCAACCAGATTTCAGTTTCTGTTGAAGCTGATACACACAACGCCGACCATCTTACAAGTACATTCTCTTCTCAGCTACCCGAACACTCTGAATTAGAATCTGCAAAACTGGTTGGCATTTCCCTATCAACCCCTAGCTATGAATATAGTGGCTCCACATCACACACCCTAACGTCCTATCCTGACAATAGAGAAAAGCATGGAAGTAACATAGCGGATTCCGAGCCAGAGATTGCCCAGCCACCGACCATCTGTACAAATCAGCAAAGCATTCGAAAAACTTCACCTAGGAGCTACGGTGTAAGCCCCAAAGGTCCTATCGTGTGGTTCTGTCATGAATGCGGAACTGGGCCTTACGGCGATTGGCAGAATCTTTGTATTGGATGCGAACATGGAAAGTGCGTGTTTTGCAAGAGAGAATTAGTACCTTGAGAGAAGGCAATGCGACAACCTGAAAGCAATTTTCCCGGGCGCGTACCAAGACCGATGGTTCTAATAGATATAGAACCTGGGTTTGCGAAGTAGATATCAAGAGTGGGCGTTCGTGTAGAAGCAAATTAAATGATTCAGTGCCGAGTCACAAACTTTGATTGGCTAGCCTAGTAGTTCTAAGCAGCTATTCAACGTTATGAGGGTAGATAGGAATTACTGACTTTCTGAGCCTGAAATGCAAGAGAAGTGCCTCGTATGTAAAAGTCGTTATTGTGAATTAAGCCACACAGCTTCAGGTCATACTGTCTTAAAATCCTCATTCTAGTGAGTCCCAGGGAGGAAAGGTTGTGCAGGCTGAGTACTTCAATCACGATAAAAGCAGACGACCTGTAGGTCCATTGTGTTGACGTCATTGAGACTGGAATTGCACTTGTGGTTTTTGTAGGAGTTAAGAAAGACTTTAAGCCGCTTAATTTGAGACCATTCTTTTTAGCGAGGTATTCGGTGCGAAATAACGTATATCCTTGTTGTATTACAGTTCCTAACAATTGCGTACCGTGCGCCACATCTGCCTTGGGTTGGTGTGGTTACGGTTCTGGCTAGTTAGTGGAGGCTAGCGTTGGCTTGTATTTGGACAGCAGGTGCCTCGTCCCTGGCCCTTTGGGATAGCTGACAGTGGCCTCCTGGCCCAAACAATGACTTGCATATCACAACCTACACGTCAACATACATTGTCAACAACAGTATTTTGACGGCATATCAGAATGCCGGCTAGTAAACGGAAGGCTTTTGAGCTTACATCCACCCAAGAACCTAACAAACGCGCCACTCGGTCCTCTACCAAAAATGTTGGAACAAAACAACAAACTCGTGCAGAATCGTCAGAACCAAAGCCAACGGTTTCGAAGAACGCATCTTCTCCAAGAGCCATTAGAAAGTCAAAGGCTACTAAGGACATTACACCATCTGTAAAGAAGTCCATTTGTTTAGAGGAAAAGGATCATGCCAAACCCACCAAAGACGACACTTTGATGTCGACATCAACACCAAGCAGCGTCAAGGAATTGTTGATAACTTCGAAAACGATCAAGAACCCTATCCAATGTCAAATGTATGCTCCCTCGTCTAGCAAGTCTCCCACGCCTCGTGCAGACCCTTCCACAACACCACCCCTCATTTTCACCCACGGTGCGGGCGGCACACTGTCTGCACCCGCAGTCGTGAACTTCTGCACAGGCTTCTCACCCAAGCATCCAGTCCTCGCATTCCAAGGCTCCGCAAACCTAGCCTCCCGCGTCAAGGCCTTTCACGCATGTGTCAGATATATTGAAGAACATGACAATGGCCAGGACCGTGCTGACCCGAAGTGGCTGTTGCTCGGTGGTCGGAGCATGGGCGCTCGAGCAGCCGTCATGGCTGCAACCCAGATCCTAGAACAAAAAGACGACAAAACAACAAGGATCATCCTGATTCTTATTTCTTATCCACTGAAGGGTCCCAGGGACGACATTCGTGACCAGATCCTTCTTAATTTACCCAAATCGGTCAACGTGTTGTTTATCACGGGCGACAGAGACGCTATGTGCCCGCTCGAGCTACTGGATGGCGTGCGCGAAATGATGAAGGCGGCGAGTCAGTGTGTGATTGTTAATGGCGCCGATCATGGGATGCATATTAAGCCGGCGAACGTAGACTTGGACAAGTTATTTGGCGAGCAGACGGGGGACGAGGCGGCGGTATGGGTGGCTAGAGATGGCAAAGGCGAGAACGTGTAAGCGGGAGAAGAGTCAGGATAAACCCATTTCAGTGAATTTGACATCGAGCATAAGCGCCATAGAGGACGCCTTAAACCGTCCTAAACCCTAGATTAAATTAGAGTCTGAAAATGCCGTGATAAGACCATCCAGTCATCAAGCGCGCCCCACCCAGAGTGCCACACGTGTCCTTTTCCAACGCCAGAGCTTCGTAAGTTATAATACAGTTTCGGCGATCTTGACGAGTTATTCCTCATCTCTCTCCACGACGACTCCTTCGTCCCACCCTTCGTCAACTTCATCCATGATGCTGCTGAATTCACTTGCCATGGCCAGCTCATCGTTGGCACTTAGAACACCTTGGATGTCTCCGGAAGCAATCTCTTCGTAGACAGCTGTGATACCACTGATACTACAGAAGCGAGCAACAGTAGCCATGAGGACCAGGCCAAGCATAGCAAATGGGCCCACAGCGATGAGTTGAGAAAATTGGCTAATACCGTTAGTTTGAGCACAACAAGTGGTGAGAGAAGATGCAGGAACACATACTAGTACCATTGGTGAATACATTTGTCGTCTAGGAAACGTAGTCTAGCTTCAATCTTCGTAGGTAGCTCGGACTTCTTGCTAGTCTCGAGTTCTGAGAGGAGGAGGCTGAGCTGCTTGCGGTAGGCATGGAGACTCTTCCACCAAGTCGAACGGCGATGCTGGTTGCGGTTACGAATGAAGAGTTTAGAGAGTAATTCGTGGATGTCGGTGAGCCTGGCTTTGTCGTGGGCTGTTGCTGTCAAGAGAGGAGTTGCGGTGATATTGGAAATCAGTGGCTTTGTGGTGGAGCCGGTGCGCTTGCTGACGGCCATGGTGACAGGACGCATCATAAGTATGTTACTAAAGACCTGGCCTATGGGGTTTTGGAAGTAGATGAGTTGGCGATTTGCTGGGCGAAACAGGGTGATGGTGGGAGCAGGTTGCGTCAGTATGGGCCCGGCACGGAAGCGGAGAAATATGCGAGCGCAGAGATTCAAAGATAACCAGTGAGTATGATGCGTTTTGGGAAGTGTGGCATCCCGATATTGTCGTGAATATCCGGATTCGGTTCAGGTTGTATTGTCGTGATATTGGGCCTACAAGGAAATTGCATGCTTGGGCCGAACTTTTGGGCGCCAGAATTTGATGCACACTACGGGGGTAATTGTGCGTTAAAGATAACGCAGATGAGCGTCCGTTTTCTGAGTGAACCTTGACGCACAGTACTGCCGGTGTACTTTAAAGCTAAGGCTTCTGGATAGATGCTACGTGAACGACATTCGGAAACGAATCTAGCTTAATCTAGGTAGACCTCACGTGCCCCAAAAGTTGATGAAACACAACGACGTAAATATCCCGAGTAATTGGGGGTAGCGGCTGACCGGATATATATCCTGGTGAAGCTCCCGAAGTGAGTGAACTAAGGCTCACAGGCACGGCGGATAGTACGATGTGGTGCAAATCCTGCTTGCACCGGTTGTCAGGACAATGGTCCCACTCGAATGCCCTCACAATGCCAACGGCTTCGGCTACAACAGGCCTAGGTCAATACTATGGAATGGTGCGACGCAATGAGACACCCAGCGATGACCAGAGTGAGGCGGGCGGAGGCAAGAACGGAGAGTGGCTGATCGGGCAGGAGTGCTTCAACAAGCAGCCGTGGGGTAATTAGGGTCTGGGGGCATATCCACTGCTCAGAGATGGTGGTCGGAATCTTCTCCTGCTATGCCTATCATGTGCAATCTGCTCTAGCGCGAAGTCTATGCCGTTGGTACCGTAGGGCTGGCCAATTGTGCAAGCGGCGTGCAGCAGCTCACCGAAACCTAACACGGCTCATCTTTGCGTCTTCAATCTCGAGTCTCACGGCTCTTCTCGCTTTCCGGATCATGTAAAAGATTGATCATAGCGGCGATGTCCTATCGCAGAATTATTATTCTTCGGTTGAGTTTGGAGCACCCGACTTCCGATGCCCCTGGCGTGTGCAGGTGGCTCAACTTTTGGCGTGGGGTAACTTTCTCGACTGCAACTCCCCTGCGCGCAACCGCCATGCCTACCAACACTCAAGTCAATCAACCATAACCGGAGAATGTAGTAACGAACAAGCTTGCCCGAATACACTACAAGAAAGGGGCCACAGGACCCGTTGGAGTTCAGGCTCGGGGCATGGACGCGCCTCGGACTCGGAGGCAGCCGGGCAGCCGCTCCTCAGCAGAGCCACCATTCTCCATCTTCAGCCAACTTTGATGACCGTCACTCGCCCACGTGGACTTCGCTGTAGGCTTGCATAGACTCATGATGGCTCGTCTGCCGTCTGCAGAGGTATGCAGACCCTGGGTAGGCGCCCTGTTTCGCGGGTAGGTGAGGCAGGCAATAAGAAGGGAGCTGCTGCTGCGTGGTCGGCCATATTCCTCCGTGAAGTAGGAAGGAGAGGAGGGCCGAATACACAAAGCTACTACTCACCCAACGGAAGAGCCCTCTAAACCTGCAGTCTGTCGCTCGCCTGTTCCCTCGCAGCATGCCTCCCTTGTCATGCAATAGAGGCGGGGGACGGGCAGGTCCCCACCCACGAACCGCTCGGCCGTACTCAGCTTCCCGAACCGTTCGAAGCCAGTTACAAGGCCACTTGGCGGAATACGTCTGCAGTTCTCCTCTCCTCGCTCCTCGAAACCAGGTGCCTCGATGCAGGATCAATAGGCATTGTCCATGTTACAGCAGATGCGAGCTGCACTATTGATCCCAACCACCATAGCGGCGGAGTGCGCATCGGAGCCCAAGCCCATGAGATGGGAATCCTGCCTGATAACCTACTGGTGGGCGTTGGAGACGCAATACCGCTTAGCCATCCACGAACCCAGTAGAGTGTAGCGGCAGGTAATACTGACGAGGACACCTGCAGATTGCAGAGACGGGCTACTTGCAGCAGTTGTAGAGGACCTATTTTTGTCCATCAAGAAACGACTGCAGATAAACCCGGATACCTCAGACGTGGAGTAGGATCATTCACTTGATCTCGAGGGAACTTCCTTGCGAATACGTCTGGTACGAAGTCGATCGCGATTTGCACGGTTTCATCGTCCGGATTTCTATGCAATGTGAATGCATCTCAGTATACTCTTCAACACCAATTTCGGGGATCTGGATCTGACAGTACCTGGTCTCCCGAGGAGATAGTGTAACGTGCTTGCATAAGCACATACCATAGCATGTACTGCAACGTTCCCAGGCTGTTCCATGTTGACTCGTTGAATCGGCCCGGACGCTGGCCCTCTCCACCTGAGCTCCAGAACATCCCATCCGGACTACAACACAATTATCTCAAATCATGTCAGACGACCTTCTGCAGGCTGGCTCACCGATCCGGCCATATTTTCTCGGACTTATGTTGCCTTATTAGCATGGTTCATTTGATACCACTTTCGTAAATTCAGTGACACTATCAGGCCTCTAGTTCAGTACGAAGCGACGTCGAGGAAGCTGACAGGGTACCTACAACTAGGCACACGGGGCCGCTTAACCCACACCCGGAGCTCGAAACTTGTTTCCGCTTCCAGCGTTCGAGCGTGTCACCTCTACAAGCAAACGTGATATTGTCATGTGTCGTTCCAACCAGTTATGACGTTGGGTTCCACCGCCATCTTGGTTTGCACAGCATGCATATATTTCGAATAATAATGATACACTGATCGGTATCTGCGATTTCAACCCGTCATGTTTGCCAAGTAGGAGCTTGCGACACGTAATCTCGGATGGGCGGTAGACAAAATGTTCCGGAAATGCCGCGAAGCAGAAGATCTATCTATGTTTGAGCGAGGCATTTCTCATTTGTTGGACTTACCCAAAGTCCAAGGCACAGGGCGGTGGATGACTGATAACTTCCATGCGCCTGTCGAAGCCCAACTTTTTTTCGGATCCGCAACAATTGTAACTCAACACGAATACTCAAAGCATAGACTCCATGCAATAGTCTGTATTTTGTTAGCATAGTTGATGCTGCCACATACTGGATCAGTTCCAAGTTTTCCGATGTTTATCTACCCAGTATGGGTAGAAATGGCGCCTTGACGAGAATACATCCCACGATAATCAACCCCCACACCGCCCAAGCCATCTGGGTAGCCACCTCATCGAAGCGCTGGGCGTTGTATCATCTATCTCCGGGCTCAGCTCCATACGTCGGTAATGTGGAAACTTATTGTCAATTCTCAGCAGAAATGAACACCCCTGCATTCGGTCATCAAACCAAATTGCTTCTTTGGACCACTGGGTTAGACACTGAAGGAACGCCAACTGCCATCATATTGGAATCCTCCAAAATATTTTGACCATCGTCTTGAGCATCCATATCGACGCTTTGGGTTTAACCCTATCGGCTGACACGTCGTACCACGGTCTGGGATCAAGGGTTTTGAGGCTACTGTCGGCAGCGCTTATACTTCCCCGCACGATTCAGGGGCAGAGCATTTGAAGGCAATATTGCGCGACACTAGCGCCATCGCAACCACCTTCTAAACCCTTGTTCGGACGTGCTTCAGGATGCATCGTCGGTGGTTCCGCGGATCATTTTTCTCCACTTGATTCGTGCCTGCATGTACCTTGCAACTTGCAGCGAAGGCGACTAATTCTTCGATGACGGGCATGAGTAGCGTCGTATTCCCCGTTGACGATATGCATGACGTTTTATCATCCCGTCTTTGGCTTGCTCGCTGGCATATCCTGGATAGAAACACCCCGCCTCTAAAAAGACCATGTACCCGAGGATTAGGACTCATTTTAGCTTGCGTCTGGCTTCAGCATAGCCACCTCCCGGATGACGGCCGAATATCGGAAGGCTTTTTCGAGTATTTCGCGGGAGTTCTTGTGGTTTCCGGGCCGAAGTGCAACGGGAGGCTACGCGTCTCGCGAAGCATGCCGAATTTGAACATCTATTGGGCATCAACGTATCAACGCTTTCTGCTCAACGGGAGCAGTTTGTTTACGCAGACACTCCCATGCATTCGAACTAGGGCGGGCATGCTAGCTGAAGTGTGGGGCGTCTGCGCACGTCATCTACAGGAATCTTGTCACCTGCACGTATCGACTGAGGTCGTTGCTGAATAATATACCCGTCTGTCTTTACCCATCGGTCGTTTCGCCGTTGTATATGCGAGGTCGTTGTTCCTCGTTGATGTGCAAACCTACCATGACCTTGCTCGTGTTGGCAGATGCGCTGTTCAGGCCTTCGTCGGAATCCGTCGATCGAGCGACGTGTGCAAGTGTTGACAACCATATCATGAACTCCCCATGGTGTACGAGAGGTAACGTTGGCGCTCGGCGACCAAGTTCTCGAATTCTACCCGTCATTGGCGTCGTTTCGAATCATTCGTCTTGCTCGCTGGGCAGAAACAGCAGGTGTAGCTTCGTAGCTTGGCACCTTTCCTGTGCTCCCGGTCGGTCAGGCGCAGCACCGCTAAAGATTATTACAATGTTAATGGTTGCCAAGTGCCCATTCTGAAGATGGCGTTGCCTTTTCGAAGGTGCTCCCATTGACGCTATGGTTTGACTATCGAACGCTTATCTTCTAAGAAGCCATGGCTCGCGGCGAAGGCGCTGTAGCGGATGCCTGCATGAGGCATGGCATATAGCATGTTGCTCATACGCGAGATCTCTCCCTTGTTTCGGTCGTTTTCTTCCCCTCGCTGTGGCTGTTTGCGAAGTGGTGTCGAGCTGCAGTAGTCAGCCAAGAGGAGTAGCGAACCGGCGTGAAGCAAGCAGAAGCTACCGCACGCAAAGCAACATACCTTCCAGGTCGTGCGTGCATGCTAGGGAGAGAGTTGCGGCCGGCAAGATGTTGAAGGTGGCTCCAAGGTGGCCGCATATCTGTGGGCTAGCATGCGAAGCGCTTTCCCTTTCTGCAAAGTGTCTGCCAGGCGGAGAGTGAGGGTGACTTAGAGGGAGTGCTTGTGGGCTCCCGGTAGTTGTCGGATCAGTATTGAATTACGCGATTTCGTGCAGACTCTGTCGAGTGTTGCGGCGAGATTGCGGCGTTCTGGTGTGTCTCTGTCATGCTGGAGCGGGAGCATGCATTGCAACACCACATCAAGCATCACCAATCCTAGGGCCCGTGCACCACACTTCAGCAGCGCGTCTTTGCCATGGCCCCTTTCGAGCAGCTTTGATGGGGCATGGGCCTGCAAAGACATACATGCAGTGCCTGGAAGCAGGCTATGCACCAAGCGGAATTCTCTAAGCAGCATGATTCGCCGCATACCACTGCTTAGGTTTAGGGCCAACCTGATTGAAGCTTGTGGTGTATCAATATATGCATAGGCGCCCTGGCGAGCATCAAACTGCATATTGAAGAAACCGCCAGCACAGTATGCCCGCGGTTTCAGGAGATCCATGGTCACCTTTGATGAGGAGCGTTGCGAGACCTGTCACGCTCGCCACGCTCCGCATATTCACTGTTCCATCAATCTACCGTGTGCCTCTACATCTAATCTCCTTTCAATGTTCTGTCAACATCGACAATCATGAGGGAGCTCCACCAAGCTTGCTTGATCTTCTTAGCCCCCTGATTCCATCGATAGTATTCATGGCCTCGAGACAAAGCTCGCTAAATATTTTCTGGGCAAGGCAACATGTTACTGATGGATGCCCCCTTAGTGTTTTGACACCACTCGCTAAATCGCCAAACTTTGTATTAAATATCTATAGACAGGTATCGGTCACTAAATGTTGTATCGAGAGCCAGCCATGCAAGACGCGTTGCTTCCGAGTCATCTTAGCACTCGCCTTGGACTGAAAGCATCGTCTCGATGGACAGCCTTCAGTTTAACATTCCGGTCTCTGCAACGTCTAGGAACAGTGGCAAGAATCATAGCACTTTCCAAGGACAAAAACCAGAAAATCAAGCACTATAATTTGGTGCAAATAGGGGGCAAATCTTTCAACAACAGACTGTTATCGGTAATCGACAGCAAGCGAGAATGATTCGCGAGTAATACACCCGCCCACCCCTTCACATCCACATGCTTCTCACTATAATCTATACACCCTCCATAATTCGGAAGTTTCCTTGAACTCACCACATCTTCCTCCTTACAGAGTTTGAAATCGCCCCCCAGACGATCTGCAGTTCCTACACTATTTGCCCACCCATCCTCCTTGGCGCAAACCACGCCACCGTTTAACCAAAACGTATGATATGCTCTCTAGCTCCTAGGAGATACTCCTCAAATGCAGTAAAATCTGCTGTACGAATTTTGGTATCATCTCGAACTGCCGTTGGTGCTCATCCAACACCCATTTCAAACGATCTTACGCCGATCTATCACTTCCGTTGAGCGGATAAGTCAAACTGAATCACAGTAACTACATAGCACGTCAATGAGAGGCGCTTTAATGCATATTCCACAAATTCTTATCGTGGATATGCCGTTCTTGCTTTCATTTCAATCACTGCGCTATGCCAAATTCATCTTCTCATCGAATTCTACGAGAGTACCGATTTGACAAATCGTCAGCTCATCCCATCGTAGTTGCTCAAGTAAATATTCTTACCTATCTTGCGGCGTCTACATCAAAATTGAAAAATATCGTCGGTGCGATCGTATACGCCGTAAAATTCATCTCCAGGCCCTCTGCGCGTACGACTTAAGCAGACCAAACAAGTGGCTGAAAAACCACGTTGGATAGGGACTTGGTTTTCCAAAGACAAGTCTTCGATTAACTTGACTGGCATTGTGTAAGACTGGTTATGCCAGGCTTTTCGCACGATCCCTTTAGCGCTGCGAGCGTGCGGTGGGATCTCCCTCAACACTATGTGCCTCATTGCCATCACATATCGGGGATTGGTGTCCGTGTCGTTACGGGAAATTTACCTTGCCAACTTGTCAAAGATATCGAGGTGTATTTTGATGCCACAATGGAGGATGCTAACAACGATACACTTCAAATGAGGTCGAAAGGAAAAGCGGGCATCAGTCGTAGAAATATACATCACGCAAGAGGAGGATCAAACAGTTGGTGAGCAAAACTCTTTATTGTTACTAAGGAAAGAGAAAAGGAAGAAAAGGAAAAAGGAGAAGGGAAAGAAAATTATGTCGACCGGAGAACCAGTTCATTCGATATCCATCGTTTGTTCAGAAATCTTAATCTGAAGCTGTTGAATATCGTATCTATATTGTCAATTCATGTCATATCGGAGCGTGTCGATGCTTAGATTCATTGGGTCTTGCCGGAGACCGCAGTCAAGTAGACCATCTCGAAAACAGGTTGAATGCAAAGAGGAAAATCAAAGGGGAAGATTTTTTTTTGTCGTGGCGGCAGCTTTGTTAGACGATTGTGTTGACCGATGTCATCGATGGAATCTTTCAGGTCAAGTGCTTGAACATGGGGTGATTGCAAGCCATCATTGCCATGCCGGAGCTACCAGGACGACCGCCAACAGGAGAGTCATGGAGCTGAGAACCACTAGTGGAAGGCTGGACATGAGAAGCCTGGACCTGAGAGCCACCAGTGGCGGGCTGAGCGTGAGAGACCTGAGCCCGAGAACCACTAGTGAGAGGTTGGATGTGAGAAGCCTGAATTTGAAGACGACCACCGGCAGACTGAACATGAGCGTCCTGAGCCTGATTATAAGCATTATGACCGCCATATGCTCCGCCATGAGTGGAAGTGGTTGCATGAGGAGCGCCAATGGGACCTACGTGCGTGCTGTAGGTAGGACCTCCAATCACGCCGACATTGGTAGCTGGAGAAAGAGGACCAGCATGTTGCTCTTCCATATACCGATTGATGAGCGACATGGGGATACAATTGAAAGGAATGAGGTATCCATCAGTGCCTTGACCGTAGTGGTTGGAGTACCATGTTTCGATATTGCTCTTGGTAATGTCCGTAAGACCACGATATCCGAATGGAGCCGCGCGCTGGCGTGCGCACCGCGAAGCTTGAACTATGTCGCGAGGAGTGCCGCGGTCATACAGGCTGGGTCGGTTACGCTGCTCCGTGAGAGACATGTAGGCCTTGGGGGAGTACAGGCCTTGACCGTTATCCATCGAACGTTGGAGCTTGGACAAATTGTCTGGTAGAGGAAAAGGTTGCTCAGTGCCGACGGAAGAAGGAACACCGGAAGCGCCAGCATCGATAGAGGTTGTGAACAGGCGGGGACGACAGAAAGGCGTCTCTTGCATCACCGAGGAGTTGCGAAACTTGTTCACAAGAGCCTCTCGACCTTGGATTGTTGCGTAGGAGATTTCAGCCGACTTGTGCGAGTGGAAGCCATACCAAGATCGCGATTCCATGCCACGCACGAGATCAATCATTCCACCAACGTCGACGAAGTTGATGAACGCATAGCCAACATTGTTGCCAGAAGAGAAGTCAATGCGGAGGTACAGAAAATCGTATGTGCCGAAACACGATTCATCCACGAGGGCCTTCAATGTCAACTGGATCAAAAATTAGCAAGCCATTAATAATTAGGGACGAGTTAACATACCCAATCCATCTTGTTGGGAATGTTTCGTAACATGATGGTAGTGCGCACGTCACTGCCGTCTTCAACGCGTGAGACACGAACACGATTGTGCTGGTCAGCTGGATGACGGTACATCTTCTGACAGACAAGCCCCATTGCATCGCCTGAAGCACTGTATCCATTACGCGCGACAATCTGATTATCGAGACCGGCTGTTGATCCATGGGGTGAGTTGTCGGACATGTTGCCCTTCCAGCGGCAAACATTCGAAGTGGATATCTTATAAGATTTCTATAACAGCTTTAGCGAGATATGAAGACGGCATGAGTGAATTGTCTACCTTTGGGTTGCTGTGTTCAATGGCACAAGCATTCAAGCTATGACATGCGCGGTTGGCAGCATCGACGGATGTGAACTCAACACGGTAGTCGAGAATCATGTTGGTAGCATCGGTGGCAACATGAAGGGTGCCCATTACGGGACCGAACTTGTAACAGATATTGTAAACAGTGTCCTCGATATCGCGCATGTCCGATTCAGAGACTGCGCCGACTGTACGTCCAGACTTAGGTTCGATCTTGACCGAGAAGCGAACCTGACCTTCGGCCTCATCGAGCAACACGGTGTCTTGTTCCTTGGCGATGGAATACATGAACCCAGTGACATGGCGGACAGCATAGCCCTTCTGGATCAACAAGGCTCTAGCTTCCATAGAGTCACCACAATCGTCGAAGCGAAGATACATGCCGCTTTTGTACGCCGGGATGCATTTAGCAAAGACATCAAGCTTGTCAACAATCAGCAAAGTCAGGGCAAAATGAAAGGCTGGATACTCACCATTTTCATCTCGTTCTGTATACAAGCCACTTCATGCTCCTTGGCCGACCCAGCAAAGGTACCATCTGGGAGGGAGTTGACGAACAGATAGCGAGAGACCCAATCCGGGTTGTCCTTCTTAACCTCGCCGGAAAACTGCGGCCCTTCGCTCTTTGCCTGAGGGTTTGGCTGAGGAAGGGTAATAGCCGGAACCAAGGCGACAGCATACTGGCCGGCACCAATGACGGTGGTTACACTGGTATTGTTGCTGCGCTGGTGCCCGCTGTTGCGCACCAGATGAGGCGAGTAAAAAGTGGGATCCGTGCTAGCGAAAGGGCTCGAAGCAGGACCACCACGCTCAGCAGATGATGGGGGCGAGTGGTGAGACATGTTGAATGCTGGTGTCGACATACAGTGTACCGATGTACAATAAGTATGGTTGACCAAGGTGTGATGTATGGTATAGAGAAGAAAAGGGTGATCAAAGTCCAGGCCAGACAAGAAGAGTTGGTCCGTTCAAGAGATGTGTGTTGTGGTTGAGAGGAGGAGAAAGGTGGAGAGGGCAAGAGGGGCAGTCTTTATATATGGGAAAAGAAGAGTCCATACAGTCAGCAAGCGGCAGAAAGGGAATTCACACTTCATTTCTGCCCAAAATCCCTGGGAGAAGGAGCACGAGAAGAGAAAGATAAGCGCCCAGGCTTGTCGTCACGATTAAGGATGGGCCAGAGAGGCGATCCCCAGGCCTCTGTGTTGGCCGCCCTGAAGCAGCATACGGCTTAGGGGCGATACTATTTGAAGCCCGAGCGGAGCTGTACAACCTCCGCCATCCAGGTTACTATAACGAGTATGGGTTAGGCGTGCATCGAGGTTGCAAGACGAAGCTCAAGTCTGGTGTTCTACCACATCCCCTTAGTGTGGCCATCGTGGCTCGAGCTTTCACCATTTTCTCGTCCCTTTTGGCATGACTAAGCCAGCCTCACCGCCCTGGGGGATCCGAGGAAGGCAGGAGCGGCAAGGGAAATGTGAGGAAGGAGAGAGAAGGCTTACCCCACTCGTGGAGCAGACCTGGCAAGCAGGAACGTCACGGGGCGGCTTGCGAGAGTGAAGTGGATGCCATATCTTCAGCAAGTGTCAGGCTCAAGAGCACTCATGAAGCTTGAGGAAGGCACGCAGAGGCGGTTTTACAGCCTGCAAAGCTGTTCTGAAATGCCCGAGACAATGCCCGGAGAAGAGGGGATAAGCTTGTTCAAGTGCGGACTCCCTGATTGCAAGTGTGTTGTGGCTCGGGTTTCGCATTGGCACGCAGGAATCGAGTATGGGAAGATTCGAGAGCCCGCGGCAAATGCAGCTATCGGCCGTCCAGAAGACGTAAAGGTGATATTTGCGCTTTCATCGATCTGAGAATTTCCACAGCTCGGCGCGTGTGAGCAAACTCACCTGGAGGGATGTTGGAGACAAACGGGGCAAGAGCTTCAACCGCGTCAAGGAGGGCGTCAAAGGGCGCGAGCAGCATGTGGAGGTGTCTTAGATGGCTGAGAATGCTCCGTAATAGTTTTAATACGTTGGTCTGGATGGCACGGACAGGTGCTTGCAGCGAGTTGAGTGAGATTCTGCGCAGCAAGGCGCCTGCTCGAGCTACATCAGTCCCAGTAAGAGTGGCAGGGAGGCGAATGCTCAGAGGAAGTGAGATGGCGATGGCAACTGATCTGTCTCAACTATGAGTAGTACGAGTATCGCTCAGCTTCAGCATCAATGGCGTAGCCTGCAATGTACTGGCCTTGACGATGAGTGGCAGGGCTGGCGCGATCCGGCTTTGCACTGGGCAGACACACTGAGGTCACGAATGTCGGCTTCAAGATGAGTATTTGATTTGTATCAGTACTGACTGGCAAGATAGGATAACTATGACGAGCAGCATAAACTCGAAAAGCACCACCTGGGCAGCAGTTTCCGAAACTTTGTGGCGCACCATGCTGACCAACTTCAAAGGAAACTAGCTATAAGCGCAAGAACGGAAATTATGGGACACGAGATCGCGTAGAACCGAAGGCAAGGCTTAGAGAGATGCAAGCAAGTGAGATGCGCTATTCGTTTGGTCGGGTTCTTACTGTCCAGCAATGTTGGTTGCCGTCTTCCTGGGACTAGTCTCTGCGTATGACCCTCTCCGCACGCTATCCAACATGTCAAGCAACCTCAACTCCTCCAAATTTTCGGTTATGAATTTTCGAAGAAAAGGGGCTGTCGAGTGGACCGGACGCGGAAGCCGTAATGTGCCGGACTCGAGACGAGCCAGCGCATCGCCAACACCAGCTAATCAGATACCGCGTCTTCTCAAATTGTCAACTATTCCCTAGCATATATTCCTCTAACACAACACCATCCTTCCTTTGCGTTGCTTCCAATGCTTTGTGCGTCCCTCGAGGTTGGGCGAGTGCTATTCCTCAGTCGTCTTTTCGATCGTGTATCAGTGAGCATATGACTACACTGACATACAATCCATGATGTAGTCTCTCTAAGGCGCCCTGCCACCAAGATTTTCCTCCCGCCCCTTCCTTTGCCCATTCTTATTGTCCTTCAACCGATTCCATCTTGGTTCGCTGTCGTATACGATTCGTTCATGGCCTTGCTGCGGTCTTTAATCAATTGTCGATGACTAAGGTAGGTAGAGAGGGATTCCTAGCGAGACAGTTAGTCAATACTATTGGCGTTGTTCAACGACTTTCAAGAGCTGGGATTTTGGGAGATGGCGGCCTCCGAGGGCATCGGCAGGATGAAGGAAGCTTCCTGCAATACATGTTAGCAGGGGCGTACACTCTCTGATCTGAAATCGACTTCAAGTTATAATTAACCTGGTTTTTTTGTGGCCGCCGACCTTCTTTATGTCAAAACGTTTGCTTACCATAGTCAGGTAGACGGCGCTTTCGCGAGCTTGGATAGGGGTCGATGTGAATGTGTAGAGGTGTAGTAAGATCTGAGGGACAACGAATAGTTTGTTGATTTAGGACTTTTTGAGGTGCTGAGAGTTCTTTGCTGTGGAGTTTGTCGGGAGTGATTGCCAGTTCTACGACCACTGAATGCGCCTGCCATTCGAGAGGCTTGGCATGGACTGGCGAAGAAGGTGCCTATGGTATGGATCAAGACTGGGAATTAAACTAGAGAACAATATCGGGGTGTTATCGCAAGCTCGGTAAGCTGCCACCTGGACCCCACTTACTCCGGTCCTCATGGCGAAGGAAGCTTTCGACCTCACTGTATAGCGTGGTTTGGCATCACTTGAATAACTCGCACTCAGCACAAAGCGGGCCGGGCCGTAGCTACAAAGCAGAAAACCGAGAACCAACATATTTCAACATATCTATACTTCTTTCGTGGATTCTGACAGTCTAACGAGGCCGATTCTCCTTCCTCTGTTACTCCTCCTGCCGCTGCTGCTGCCGCAGTCACGACCCCTTTAGATGCGCCCAGGGCCTTCTCCACGACCGCCCACCAGCTCCAGACATACTCTGCAAACGTCGCGTCGTAGTGCGGCAAGAATCTAAGGCCGACATATATCTCGGCGTCACCAATGAAAGCTTTGTCTAGCACAAGCTCGAGCGGACCTAAAAGGTGGAAACGGTGATGCCACGCCACATTGTATCTTGTTGGACATTACAGGACTCATCCGGAAGATTTGGCACAAGTGGGGAGCTCGTAGAGCTGAAAGTAAGGGCAACAACTGCGACTAAAGTGCAGAGAGTCGGCACCTTTCAGTCAGGTTCCGCCCTGTATAACGGAGAAGATCCTTGACTTTACTACACAAATGGTTCAGGCGGTATACATAGAAGCGCTTGCTGAGATCAACCACGGCTCCAGGAGGCCGATCGCTTCACCTAACCGTATTTCGCAAACTGCAATACAAGATCGATCACTAATTACGACTAGGCCGTTATCTTTGGAGACTTTACGGCGAGTCTGGCCAGCCCATTGCACATCTCACGCCACTTGACAGATTGGCATTTACTTGTACCCTGGAAAAAGATGGTCGACCTGTTTTTGCTTTAAGCTAGGAATCTCCACATTGTATTTCCAAGTCCTGTGCGAGCATTTTCAACTTCCTCACACGCGATTCGGAGTATGCAGGGATTATACTCCACCACTAGCCGCCCCGAGAAGAAATTTACAACATATTCTTCGCTTCTATTTCATTTTTGGGTACCGATAAGGAGAGAAACAAAAGCTTTCGTTTTGAGTCAAGTGATCTGGAGAATGATGATTCAACTTCATTTAGAAACGCACAAAACAGGTTTAACAAGTCTTCTTGATACAGATTTATGGATGCCGATGGCATGACAGCTCGGGATTGACAGGCCTGGATGGTTTTTGGATGTGGAGGCAGCCTAGGTATTCATTGACCTAACCTTTGAAGCAACGAGCGGCAACTCTCGTTGTGTTTGATGGTGCGAAAGATGGTACAATACGTCATGTCTCCCTCGGAATGGGTCAATTTCATAGTATTCGAAGTTGTAAAACCCAAATGAAGATAAAATATCACATTTTCAACATCAAACAACGCCATACACCTTGCCGTCCACACATTACGGCCCAGGAAAATGCCACAAGGGGTATCACATTGTTTAAACTCAGGCCTCTCCACTCACACAAAACCCAACATATCAAATCACTTTTTCTCTGTGTCGCCCTCAAACATCCACCTATCCTCCTCAATACTCGCCACCTTCTTCCTCAAGCTACCCTTCAGCGCAGCCTTGATCTCCTCCTCTACAGCCGCCGGATCCCAATGCGGATTCTGCTTCCCATACAAATCAATAATCTGATTTTCTTGCTCTGTCACACATCAGCTCCGCTTCACAGACATGCAAATATTTTCCAACACGACCTACCTGTCTCCTCGTCTGTCTCGCGACCCGTTCCCATGATGTGCTTGTACGATGTGCTTGGCGCATTGACTTTGAAATCCCCCTTTTCGTCGCGCTCGACTAGTTCATCTTCCATATTTTGCTGGAATATGGAGGTGGTATCGGGGCGGACGACGGACGTGGGGGCTTGGTGGCGTGTAGAGCAGAAGAGGGCGCGGCGCGAGGGCGGAAGGCGGACGGCGCGAATATGCGAATCCATTTTTGGGATAGTGGGTTGAGTTTGATCTTGAAGTATGCCGGAGGGAGGTTGAGGGGTTAGTGCGATTGAACGATATGATGGTTGCGGAGGCGAGGTTGGGTTTGTATGTTTGGCTTGTTTGGCGTGCCGTAGCGTCATAGATTTATCGCGGGGATGCTTGGGGTTTGACCGCGGTTGACCTGGGTATCGTACTGCAGCTATTGTTTTTGCATAGCTTTGCATGTCTCATGGCGCGTTAGCTCTGTCTAGGATTCCCATCTACCGTGTCGCAAGATCTATAAAAGCCATTTGGTGTTGGGCGGGCCTCACATGCTGATCGCGACATCCGCACCACCTCAAAGCCCCTCGTCAAGCCGCAACACGGACAACCTGAAAGCTAATAGCGGATATTCCAGCAATGCCGGCGAGCCCGCAGTCCGCAGAAGAACACTCTCACAAACGACCGCGAACCCGATCCCCTCAACTCTCGTCCAACAGAGCTGCAGATGCAGCAGGAAGCTCCGTCTCGCAAGCTTCACCTGTTCAGCCAGGCCCTTCGACACATCGCTTCCCTATCCAACCCCTGCATCGCTTCAAGGGCGCCTCGGCCAGCATCAAGCGACCCCGTGAAATTGCCCATTTCTCCTTCGATGACAATCACAACTATGTCTACGACGATTCGGGTATCAACTACCTCGTCACCCCTCCCGTGGGCGTAGACCTCAAGGAGGGTTTTGAGACATTCAGGCATCATGAAGATAAGCAAGATACGCATCTAGATGCTTTACTAAGAGCATTGATAGACAAGGAGCGGAGCGAGGGAGAGACAGCGCAGACCAAAGCAGACTTTGTGACTTGGAGAGGTATGATGACCAAGGTATGTTGATATAGGGTAAGCAGGAACTCTTTCTTCCTGCCCTTGAGCCAATTACCTTTATCGCTAGCTTCCAGTGGAGAACTAACATCTTCAGATCATGACCGCGCCTTTTGACAACTTCGCTGAGTTTGGTATGTTTGCAACACTGTATGACGGCACGATATACATCGAAGAAGACTTTCCGTCACGAGCAGCCGAACGTGCGGCCGAAGAGAATCGACCACCACCACGATATCAACATCCAGACCAGCAGTCTCGTGAGATGATGACCTACTGGGGCTACAAGTTCGAAACGCTTTCTCTCATACCAACGCCGCCCAACACGACCTCACGACAAGATGTCGAAAAGCATCAGAGAAGCGTTGTTTCGAACCACGCACAACATTGCTCTATCGTCAGCACCTCCTTTGGGCCCCACACACTTGTCCTCGGCGGGGAAGTCGACGGCCTCCTCGAACCCAAACCAAATGACCCTGAAGAAATAGTCCAATGGGTAGAACTCAAGACTTCCGAAGAACTGCCTCCTCCAGCCCACCAACAACATCGCGATATCCTTAAATTCGAGCGTAAATTACTCAAGTTCTGGGCCCAGTCGTTCCTCCTCGGTGTTCCGAAGATCCTTGTGGGTTTCAGAAGTAAGGCTGGCATACTACGTAGTATACAGAAATTCAACACACATGAACTTCCAGGAATGGTGCGCAGGGGCACGAATTGCTGGGACGGAAATGTGTGTATCAATTTCGCGATTGAATTTATGACATGGCTGAAGGGTGTGATCAAGGAAGATGGGGTGTGGAGTATTGTGTTGAGGAAGAAGAGTGGGGTTGTGGAGGTAAGAAGAGTGAGGGATGGTACGGGTGGGATTGTGAGTGAGGAGTTTTTGAGGTGGAGGGGAAAAGGTTAAGGACGTGGAGAAGGGGAGAGACTAGATGAAGAGCTCGGAGGTGACGCCGAAGAGTAAGGGATGGAAGGGGGTGGGAGCGAGAAGCAGAAAGGGGAGGAAGAAGCTGATGAGTAGGAAGAACCCGGGAAGGACGAGGACAATGGCGAAGAGAAGGTAAATGAGAATGCAAAATAAGGAGACGGGAGAGCGGCGGCTAGAAACGAAGAGGTGTAATATTGGCTTGAGTAATCTTTTCACAGTTAATAAGGCACCGAGCTCTTTCATGTCGTTTCATATCGCTCCACTACACTGCAACTTTAGCGTGAAAGAGAGCATCTAGTGCTGACGTAAAATATTGTCTCCCAAACAGCGTAGTTCAGCCTTGCTGCTAATGCCTAGAATGTGTGCCCTTCGTAATAGGACCTCGGGGCTCACGCTCTTCCCCCTTGTTAACATTTCAATATTCAGTATTACCATAGTTACTCGAGGAATCTATATCTTCGTTTACACTAGAAGTTTTAGGGTACTGCATATATGTGACATCCCTTCAAGCAAAAGAGCGTCTAGGTTGTTCTTGGGTTCCTTGCATGTAGACCTGCGAACGAGAGTTTGCTTCCAAGGTTTGCTGCCTGACATAGATATAATCCCTCTCATTAGAGTGGCATGTTCGTTACGTAGAATGAGACGGCTGTTGGCTAGATTTGCTCCCTGTTCTGGGCAGGCCCTTGTAAGTCTTCTTGTCGAAAAACACATGTTGATCTGCTCTTCTCTAAAATGAAGATTATAAAGGTCATGTTTATGCTATTTCTGTTCGATAGGAAATACCGGTAGGTATTATTTATCGGAATCTAATGTCATTGTGTCCGAATATTCGAGTACTGTCTTTTCGTGTATGATCGAAAACTATTTTCTGTATTAAAGAAAAGACCAAACCTACGTAATGCTCTTAGTTTGATAAGCAATATTAACTCGGTTTCTGGAAGGTTTTGTAGCCAGTGATGTCCCTAGTTCCCTGACTGTTACGTGTCTGTCTCTCACTTAGTCCCCTCTTGATCAAAAACTACGGTGGGTTAGGGTGGCTGGCTATGGGGAAGTTGTATATCTAGAGAAAGTAAAATATTTGCACTGAATCTCCCATTTGGATAATTATCAGTATTCCAAGCTTGCGAAATGTCATCAATTCTATTTACGAACCATAATCGAGAAGAGATGGAGAAAAGAACGATAACTATAGAGGGTGTTGCTAAGGATCAGCTTACTGTCAGTAAGCGCAGTGAATTCAAACGGCACTTGCTGCCAGGTTAACTACTCCACCTAGCGATCAAAAGTGATGCTCTTTATGTGTGGGACCTCCTCCGAGCTTACAGTGCAAAATATAATCAGCCGGAAAAACAGATCATGCAACCCATCTCTGGGTTGTATTTAAAAGAAGAAAAAACAGGCCACAACAGGATAGCACAAGGATTACGATTTAGCGGATTCTGAGTCTTGCTTGACAAAAAAGGGAGAGAAGCTAGAAACTGGCGTATTCTGGTATCCCAGACTTACCGACGAAAACGGAAACCATAAACCAGGCGATGATTCCCTATTGCGGGCTATAACGAATGCCGCACGCTAGAATGGAAAAGAAGCTGCTATCAAGGCATGAATAGCGATGTAGTGGGGAGGGGTTATATTTACCTAGTGTACTCACGTTATAAACTGTAATAAGCCTATGCCGAGAGTGTATATCATTGCCGCCCTTTATAGGGTAAGGAATACTTGGGTATTTGGAGATCGTATGTGCGAGTACTTTGCAGCTGTTCGATTTAATCATGTTTATCCTATTATTACCACAAATAAACTCCTACCTAATCCCGAACCTGCTTCCTAGTGTGCCAAACCGCTCACTTGTAGCGGGCTTAGTCGGACTCTGCGCCGCGACCTGTGCGCCCTCCGCCACCTTCTCTAACAAGATAGCGCCCTTCATGTTATCTACCTTGCCGTACTTCCTATTGCGTTGCGCAACATCGAAGAACTCATCGCTGTTTTCTGTTCCCATAAGTGCAACCGTCTGCGTCAACTCGTCCAAGTTCTCCATGAGAATCGGGTTGTTGAGTGACGAGACAAAATCAGAAAGATAGCGTGTGTCAGTTGCCAGGTCCGCAACTGCAGATGGCGTGATGCGCTTCACCCCTTCGTCGAGGGTGAGGTCGAGGATAGCAGTGCTGGCGTGGGATAATGCATCAAAGTAGATGAATTCTTTGATATCAGTAGGAAGGGCTAGTAAAACTGATGACATAATATTGGATAAGTAACGTGTGAGTTCAAGCATGTACTCGCTTGGCTCGGGGGCGGGTTTCGTAGCCATCCAGTCGTACTCAGCTGTTTCAATCAGGTCGTCGATCTTGCTGTTGACAAGTTCGAAAATTCGATCCGAGGCTTGTTTCTTGGCTAGCTTGAAGCGTTCTGTTGCTTCGAGCACGATTGGTCCTGTCGCAGATGGAGAACTTCGAGCTTGGAAGAGCAAATCTTGTAGCTCGAGACATGCCGTTTCAAAATGCTCGAGGTTTGTTAGGATCTGCACAATCTGGCCAGGATATTGCGAAGAAAGGCGATCGATCAGGGATTGGCACACTTTTTGACAGAGGAGGTCATCGAGTGCCGTGCGGAGAGTTTCGTCTATAATGCTTGATTTCTGGAAATAATCGTCGCTGAAGAGGTAAATTTGATTGAGGAAGTTGCGGATATCGATGCAGCACAATGGATACATCTGTGAGAATGGAAGGACACATGGGAAACTAGGTTTTGAGTTAGGTTTTTTTTTGCATCATAGTCTAGAATAGAAATAACATACGTGAGTTCTTCTCGAGTTTTGTCGGGAGAATACCAGCTGACTGTCACGACCTTATCATACTCTTCAACGCTATTGATTGGCATTGGCATATAGTCGTCTGTTTGTACAATCTCAAGAAAGTCGTCGCTGAATCGTTGCTTGAGAAGTTCCGAGTACTTTGAGAAGAGTATTAGAAGCAGGTCGTTCATGGCTGCAACTGAATAACCCCATTTCTGTGCTTGGGTTAGTAAAGGCCTTATAAAGTTTGGTTGACGAACTCGCCTCCATTGTGAGCATGAAGAGTGCTACCCGACCCTTAATCCTGAGTAGTAATTCGTCATTCTCAACCATGTGCAAATTCTTCGTAATTAGATTGATCGCGCTCTGGCACATGGAGTCCCACAGCTCGTCCACCTATAGTCACATTAGATGACATTGAGATGAGATAAAAGAATGACTCACGTCAGATTGTTGCCGCAAGTTCGTTGTCTTTGACAGCGTAGCCTTTTCGATGATTGCAAAGCCCGCAATATTTTCCAACAAGCTGCTTAAGTCACCACACTCCTCGTCCAGAAGGCCCAGCTTCATTGGTATGATGAGATCTTTCTGTGTCCGCCGATCTCCAGCATATTCTAGCCTGAATTGCTCACTCTTGTTTAGCGTCTCGTTAATGTGCATCGCTTCGAATAATGGGGAGAAGTCGGTCTCATTTCCGGCTTCTTCATTGTTCAACACGTCGAACTCGTCCGTTTCATCTGCCACTAACTCAATTGCGGAATTTAGTTTGAAATTAGAGAAGCGTGGGTCGGCATCAGATCGATCCTGATTGCGTTTCCGTCGGACATCTGTATAAAAGAATGACACTTCTCCCAGAAACTGTGACGATTCTCGAATTCGGAACAACCAGGTGCTGAGGTCGGTCTTGACGGCTTCTCGAATTTGGTCTTGCGTTTGTGGTACGGACTTTTCGATCATGCTGGCAATTTTGTACCGGTCGATGGCTTTTAGATGCACTGCCTGAAGCTCATCCAATGCTCGCAATGCGGCATAGTAATTCTTCTCGCGGAGCAGATCCTGGACCTGGTTGGCAATTCTTAACACATTCAAACAAGCGTTCAAAGCTTGTATTGCTTCGTTGATGTTTTGTCGCACGCCTCGAGAGTCGACGAGTGCCTTCTTTTGCGTTGCTAATTTTTCGATGCTTTCTTGAATGGATTCGTTTAACTGCAGAATCTCACCACTCATTTGCACCGTTTGGTCTCGGATCCGGAGCAAGGAATCGACGGAGCTCACAAAGTCTTGATGGTTAGCGTTACATATCCGCTCAATCTCAGCTTCTCGGTCACTGGAGAATTGGTCAAAAGCGAATTGCAGTTGGTTTGAATAGCGAGCATCTTTCATGATTGGTATTAGCTGATCGATGTAGTCCGATCCCATAGACGACTGAGATATCTATTTCTCATTAGTTACAATATCACAACTTCACATGCGATGCGTGGATGTACTTGTTTGATGGCCATAAATAGGTCGTCCTGGGGGTCTACGGCTGACGGCATGATGAATGGGCTAAGTGTGTTGGGTGCACTATATGCGCAAAAAGGGTTCACTCAAATGGAGATGTTCAATCCAGTCTACCTACACGTGTAGACGTCTTCAGAGCTGATGCAAGATGGCATTTCAATACCTAGCGATGAAACGCGTGCCTGGGCTGCAGCAACGTCGCGCCTTACCATCCGCCTAGGCTATCTTTGGCATAGCGTCGGCAACACCCCGGAGCAATCATCCGCGCCGCTTTCCTGTCCGGTGGGCGCATGGCGGAGCGATGACGGAGCACGCCACTAGACTTTAAGAATTCCGATCGGACTGAACGAGGAAAGATATAACTTTTGCAACACTTTTCGAATTCGCTTTAGGTATCAAGGTAGTCAAGATGGAGGCCATCACCGGTAAGCAACCTATGCTCTCGATGATGGAGGCAATGCCGGCATGTCCCAGATAAATTCCAAGAAGTCATTGGCTTTTGGCCGTCTGCAAGTGAATGCTGGGATAAACCTAATATTCTCACAGGTCTGCTCTTCTACTGGGTGCAGGTTTCGTGTAAGAGAACTTTATACCATGCCTATGTCTCAACTAACGAATGAAGTACACGGCCTACTGCCGACGTCTTGGGACAGTCTGGTGTCGAGGTCACTGTTGGTAAATTTCTTCGGTCAAGGGTTCTGGGGAAATAGAACTGACAATATCATCAGCTTGCAGGACCCTCGACAAGGCACAGGCACTTGCCAAAGGCGTTGCGAACGCGACTGCAATCAGCGTAAATATATCTGTCATCTTCACTTATCGTTCGTATCTAATACCTTTGACAGCTCGATGTCAACAACGATGAAGCTCTCGATGCTGAAGTCGCGAAAGTCGATGTCGTCATCAGCTTGATTCCCTACACATACCGCGCAACCGTCATCAAGTCGGCCATCCGCAAGAAGAAGAATGTTGTCACAACCTCATATGTCTCGCCTGCGATGATGGAGCTCGATGCGCAGGCTAAAGAAGCTGGCATCACCGTCATGAACGAGATTGGCGTCGACCCTGGAGTCGATCACCTTTCGGCAGTTCTCACAATTGATGAGGTACATAAGGCTGGGGGCAAGATTCTGTCGTTTAAGTCATACTGTGGTGGCCTACGGCGCCGGAGAACTCTGACAACCCGCTCGGTTACAAATTCTCTTGGAGCTCGCGTGGTGTGTTACTGGCGCTCAGGAATCAAGCCAAATACTACCAAGATGGCGAGATTAAGGAGATCGAAGGTCCTGAACTCATGGTCAAGGCTAAACCATACTTCATCTATCCTGGCTATGCTTTTGTCGCATATCCGAACCGCGACTCAACTCCTTACAAAGAGCGATACAACATCCCAGAGGTACAAACTATCATCCGTGGTACGATAAGATACCAAGGTTTCTCAGAATACATCAAGTGCTTAGCCGATATTGGCTTCCTGTCAGAGGATCCTAAGGATTTCCTCAAAGAGGGCGAGAAGCGCACATGGAGAGACGCCACAGCAAAGGTTGTTGGTGCAAACAGTGACAAGGATGAGGACATCATCTGGGCTATCAGCTCACGGACGAAGTTCGCTAGCACCGAGGAGAAGGACCGTATCGTCACAGGCCTCCGCTGGATTGGTCTCTTGTCGGATGAGCAGATCACGCCCCGTGGTAACCCTCTCGATACTCTCTGCGCCACACTCGAACAGAAGATGCAATACGAGGAAGGCGAGCGTGACTTTCTTATGCTGCAACACAAGTTTGAGATTGAGAACAAGGATGGCAGCCGAGTGACACGCACTTCGACGCTCGCCGATTATGGTGACCCTAAGGGTTACTCCGCCATGGCTAAGTTGGTTGGCGTTCCTTGCGCGATCGCCGTGCAGCAGGTGCTTGATGGCACCCTCAGTGAGAAGGGTATCCTGGCACCCATGAGCCCTGAGATCTGCAGACCACTAATGAAGGCATTGGAGGACAAATATGGCATATACTTTAAGGAAAAGACTGTCCCCGCATAAAGTGGTTTTGTTCCAAGTGTAGCAGGCCATTTTAAGAACAATAGTCTAATGTCTGCATGGCTAGATAAAAAGAAAACTAGACCCCAAATAGATGGCCAGGTGCCAAAGAACCACTATGTGTATGACTATAGACTGACCCCCAAACTTGTAGTTGTGTATTCATCTTGAAGAGCTGACATGTTGTGATTTATATTGTGAGAAATGAATTCACGTTTCGCTGCAAGGTCACTTTTTTTGTGCTCATTCAGTTCTCGGGTCGAGTATTAGGACATGTCACGTGGAGCATGAGACAGTGCCTAGTCCCTTATGGATAGGAGGAATTTTTCTAATATCACGAAAAAAAGAACAGGATGAGAGACATTGGTTGACTATAGTCAGAAGTACATAACACAAATATATTAAGGCGCTTCACGGGTCTCATCAACATAGATAACCGAAACCAAAGGCAGTTGGATAGGGAATAACCTCTTCCTCGAGCAACCAGCAAGCCAGCTACATCGATGAAAAATAGTCTCTCTGGAAACAGGCCCCGCCACGCCTATTACAGTCTCACACACCTTGCGAGAATCAAGCAACCTTGAGTTGAGTCCTTCTAGTTGGCTTCCCTCACCAACCAGACAGAGAGTCGCAAACACAAGCACTCCCGGGCAGTGGTCATGCAGCTATCGGGCGGAGCATCGAGTCAGCCCCAGTCCCCACCCTACAGACAGCGGCGCCGGCGTATCCGCAGCCTCAAAAGCGGGTGGCTCAAAGGCAGTCACCCTCGGTGCTCCTTCGAGATGGTCGTTTGCCCTCCAACACCCTGCATCCTCCACCTGCGGTCAGGCATTCCGAACAACGGCGGGATTCGAGCGAGATCGTTTTGGTGAAGATTGTTGACAGTTGGTTCGGGTAAGCCCGTGAGAAAGTATGCGGATCCACAGAGTGGCTGCCAATGGTGACCAGCTAGCCATGACACCCATTGACGTCCCGGGAGTGCTACTAAAGGAGTGGAGACGTCGGGCCGCGGGAACAATCTGTGCTCGTCTACGGCTGCGTCCACTAGGCACTCGAAAACCGCAGACGTCCTCCAATGAAGGAGGGGGTGGTTGCAACAGAAAGACGAGCTTCAGTAGCTAGACTGGCGCGGAGCTGGCGAGGCTCGAGCATGGCTGAACTGGCGAGCATTGGTTGAGGGCTTGAAGAGAGGAAAACGAAGGTTGGGAGGGAAAGTAGGCGATATATACTAGGGCGGGAGACAGCAGTGGCTTGTGCGAGGCGCTAGGCTTAATTTAGGCGGCAGCAAGGTGAATAACGAGGTGAATGTGATCAGTAGCGTGTTGTGTGATCGTGAAGCAGTGTGCGATTTCATGTGGCTGAAGTGAAAGGCGAATGGCACGAGCACTGGCTTTCAATTTTGTACATTGATATAAATACTATATTGTGAGTTCAGTTTTTCATAGAATTGAACCATAAAATCGAACCCAGGTGAATACCCCTATTGGTATGGTGGAGAAGGCGATTCTAATAGCACAACTGTTGTTGCAATTCAACTCCAGTTCGACACACAAACACGGTTTCAAGCCTCTCAATAAAGCGCTTTTGAGAAATAGCTCCCTAATTAACTCCTTAAAGGATAATGAACATTCAATATTCACATAGTTTGTTGTTTTTGTTGAGAAAGAAGTTAGCTTCGTACGCACCAAATATTACCTCTTACATCTCTTCCCATTTCTTTAGCTAGCTAATTAATATAAATAGCCTATTAAAGCTTTAGATAGGCCGGTTGAATTGCATCTTTTTATACCGCGAATGGCGGTTCACAAGTACATCAATGCCCTGTACTAATCTTTCATATTGTAATAGAAATATAATGGCATTCTCCATGGAGAAGCCACAAGATTGCTATTTCAGTTAAGTATGTATTGTAGATTATTTACCTGGTCAATTTTAGCACAGAAAGTACTTCTTTTGGGGCAAGTGAGGAGCAGTCTCAGGTAACACTTAAATCGATCAAATATTTTCAGGGACTGCTGAATGACCAGCTGACTGTGGGTGTGCGTTGGTTAATAATTGAAACACCGCTACGCTTTCTGGCCGCTTCGTTCTGCAATCTGGTAACCAATAATGAATCTTTGTCTAGTTCGATTAGATGTTCGAGCTGACGCTGGATTAATTCATCGCTCACAATCTTCATCATGTCTTCGGCACAGGACTCGCCAAGCAACGGTAAGCACCATTCCCACTCCTCCTGGAGTCGCATTGTAGCTTGCGTACAATAAGCCCTTAGCCTTCGGCAGCTAATCCATGCTTTCGCCTCCTCTTGATAGAATGCCCGGCAAGCCAGCTTTAGCTCCGCTTCGACTATGGCAATAGGTGATTGAGATCCTTTTATGTCTCCTGAGATGTCTTTATGAAATTTTATAGTCGCCTGTAGCAGTCTAAGGTCCACTGGTTCATGGCTTCTATGCCGGTCGACCTCGCTCAAGATGAGGTTCGTCACAAGATTTTGAATGATAATTGACTTTCCCCCGATATGAAATTCACGCCGTTGATATATCTCACGAAAGAGGTTGCAACCGGTAGCATAAGTTCCTGGCGCATTGTAATCCGAGCAATATGCGCGGTCCTATGATACGATCAACCGTGTCATGACAGAATAACAACAACTGATACATACCAAGTACATACACAAATCAGCCTGGATGGTGAGGAAAAAAGAAATGTTCCTCCCGATATCGTCAAGCCTAGTGAATAGACTTGCAAGATCAATATTTCTACTATTGAGAGCTAGTTCTTCCCTTTCATTGAGCGTGCGAGTGAGTAACAGTCCAAATTCTTCTTCTAGCCAACTGCGTTCTAATTCGATTAGTATATCACGTAGTTCCTTGCCTTTCTTCTTTAACACGATCTTATATATCTTCCTGTATGTCTCCTCCCAGTTGAAGGTGCTGGGTCCATGCCGGATAATTTGCTCCAAGGCATGCTTGACATGATCTATCAACAGTTGAACCTATGAACGTGAGCCTGGTTGAGGTAAGAAATTTGGCAGTTGAATTACCTCTTCTGGGTCAGGTGACACTATTCTGGAGGGAACCCATACTCTTCGTCGCCTTCCTTGCGATGAGCCACTGATCATAGCCACACCCCCAACAAACAAACTGTTGCTCTGTTACAACTTCTTATATCGTGGAATTATTCAAATCGTATGTGACTGATAGCAAATGAGGCTATATTTGCAATATTGAATGCATTTTAAACGTCAACGGGGGTCATCTAGCTGAATTTTAGTGATGAGCGGCTGAAAGCGGGGTCACCTTGGCGTGGTTGAAGCGTCGGAATAAGACTCGCATTTCATCTTTTTGGCACTAGATGCTTTCATTTAATATTTCATTGTTCTTTGAAGGACTATGGAATATCTAAATTAAGAAAAAAAGAGTCTACTGCAAGTTCACCGGAACCTGAGGGGTTCTTTCAGGTTGGAGGCGAGGCAACGCCCTGTAACTGACCTCCGAATGAATGTCGGGTCACCTAATCTCCGGATTCTAGCTACTGTTGGCTAATTATCGTCGATATTATTTTCAAGTCTCCTTTTACTGTACATATATTCTGGAAAACAAAATGGACGATCAAAACAATGTGGTTCGTTTCTGCGCCACATGCCACTCTAAGATAATCAGAAACCGGATTCGTTTGCCGGGGAATCAGACTTCAACCTTTTGTACTGTATGTCGACTACTCACTTCCGCTATTAGCTTTACGGGATCCATGAAAATTGAGGGTCTACGGTCCTATGCAATCGAATTTGTGCGTCTTATATACGATCACGACATCGGCACCATGCCAGTGATACACAATTACAGCCCGCAGCACCAGCGTAGCAAGACCTTAAACTGTTCTATCCAAGACTATCAATATAAAGAGCTTTACACGCAGTCTATAACAAAAATACCAAAGGCTGGCCCAAATTCAAAAGCGGAAGATCTCAAACCGTTCACCGTGGCCTGGGTACAACGATCCATTATCTTGCATTATCGAATTCCCATTCACGATATGAGTAGCCAGTACTATATGGAAGATTTATCGACAGATAGTACAGAAAACACTCCAGTTCTTACCCTCTCAAGCCTTCTGAGTGTACCACAAACTACATGGTCATCGAGACTAGAGCAAATAAAAGGGTTCATTCGTGTTTGCAACCTCCATCATGCCCACTGCAAGCGCGGGCTTTCGAATACTCCAGAAAAGAACCGTCTCAAAGGCTTTCCCTACGAAATACGATTAATCAAGATTGAGGATTCGTCTTCCGGCGTGAGACTTAGCTTATCTATATTTCGTGATCAGATACCTTCATACTTAACATTAAGTCACCGATGGAGCGAAACCCAGCCATGGAAGACTACGAAGACCAACTTCGTTCAGGCGCTTAACGAGATCCGACATGACGATCTCCCCCCAACTTTCCGAGATGCCATCATCGTCGCAAAAGAACTAGGAATCGACTTCCTCTGGGTGGATAGTATCTCCATTATACAAGATGACAGGGATGATTGGACGCAACAATCCAGTCAGATGGGACTTATATTTGCTCATTCTGAGTGTACATTGGCGGCCATCGATGCATTTTCCGAAACAGGCGAGGACATGGGTCTTATGCTACCACCAGATAGAGTACCTACGAAGATTACGATCGATTCGAATTTTGAGTGCGAGTATGATACAACGCATGTTGATGATACTGGAAGTAAGACATATCAACGCAAAGGTAATTCCATTGCACTAGAGCAAAAATCCGACATGGCATGGAAAAGCAAGGGTTACGAGTTCAGTTTCGAATTCACGCCATTCGAAATGAGCATCGAAAAGTCTATATGGAACAAACGTGGGTGGATATTGCAAGAGCGTATCTTGTCAAAGAGAGTTTTGTACTTCACCAAAGAGCAGGTTCTCTGGGAATGTGCCGAGAGTATCGAAGATGAACAGTCTATGCGCATGAAGGGATCCAACCTTGAGGCTACGCCTCCACCAATGCCTATTGTTGATGACTTTAGAGATAGCAGTCATCACCTACACCGGCTACTCAGATTTTCAGAGCCCATCTCCGCTATTCGTCTTGAAGAAACGGATGAAGAATGGAAAGGACTAGAGTTCTTCGAGATGTGGAGGGAACACAAATTGCTCGAATCATGGTGGTTAATCATTGAACGTTACACTCAATGCTCCCTGACGTTCACCAGAGATAGATGGTTTGCCATTCAAGGTCTCTGCGAAGTTCTCCAGCATGGTTATAAGTCGAAACCCCATGCGGGAATCTGGGATGTAGGGGTTGGAGCCGGTTTACTCTGGCATGCTTGTGCTGGCTTTCTTACACCATTCACGGACTTTGTTGCACCATCTTGGTCATGGCTTGGGTTAAGCGGACCCATTTCGCATTTATACCAAGAAGAGAGCTATGTGGGATTTATTCAAGACGTGGCACCGCTCATTACAAAATTCTCTTTCGACAAAGTCAATTCACTAAGTAGTACAAGGGATACTGACCAGTTTAAAAGCCCTGCTGGTTTCTCGGGAAGTTTGATTTTAACTTGCCGAACGGGTCAAGTCATTGTATGGGAAACCCAATTCAAAGACTGCCACTTCCGAGAAAGATCTGGCCACACAAACGATCCACCAGCTTGGAAATTCTTCGATGACATATCACACGAAAGGTCATCAGCGGAATTACAACGAGAATATCATACTGTCAACCTTCCTCCAACGACTAATCTTTTACTGGCTTATGATGAGAACGGTGCCGGTCGTGCAATCGGCTGGGTCGTGCTTGATCGGGATGTTCGGCCAACGGGAAAGGTAATCTGTGCGGCTATCCTTCTCCGCGTACTGCATGGTCAAAAGAAAATCGAACAGCATATCATAGAGTGCATTGTTTTAGAAAAGTTGGAGTCAGGAATCGAAGAATTTGGCGGTGGAGAAATACCTGTGTATCGAAGGGTTGGACGAGGTCGCATCGTGGAGAAGGAATGGATTACTAACTGTACACCTGAGACTGTATGTTGCGTATAGATCAATTCATATGAGCTCCGGGGGAGCTATATAGTAATGTTTATCTACATCGTGGATTAAAAATGTGAATAGTACATTGTCGTGTATCTTGTAAAATAGAGGCCGATAAATTGATATAGATCCTGGATGGATTTTGTCTGGCTGTTAACTCAGGACGCCGAGTAACCGAAGAAGCCTTAGAATAATGTCGATACTCCAGAAATCAAATTCTCGAAAAGTGGGTCAATTATGTAAACCAAAGCGTAAATAGCCGCTTTATCCAGTCTACGTTGGTCCGCCTAGGTGGATGCATGCATCATGTAGGGTGTCTGACTTGGCCTGACATGAACAACAAAATTTAATATTGAGCCTGGGCAACCAAGGCTCGTAAATTGAGGAGTAATCACATACGGTATATAAACCGTGCTTCCTGCCGTCACCCAGAACAACTTTGCTCGAGACTTTCTCCGCCCAGTCCACTATCATGCCTCTCACAGTCGGTCTTTGCACTGAAGCTGATATGCCCCGCGCCTTTGAAATAATATCTATCGCATTCGGTCACATCCATGCTTACGTTGAAGGTGTTTGGCCTGATCACGATACTCCGGATGGCCGTGCGGCGGGAGCAGAGCGTCTCCTTTCTGCTAAACTAACGCAACCCTGGACACACCTCTGCAAAGTTACCGATCTGGATACTAACAAAATTGTCGGGTTTGCAAAATGGGATATCTTCGATGGTGTGATTCCGGAAGTGCCCACGAGTATGCCAGCGCAGTATTATAAGGACGATGATGCAAAAGAGTATGCAGAGTATATCTGGACAGAGTTCACAAAAAGAAGGTGGGAGGCAGTCAGAGAGAGCAAAGGAAGACTTGCTTGTGAGTGAACAAAAAGCTTGTACTTGCGGTTTGAGTCAAAGCTGACTGCTTACTAAAAGGTCTCGACATTATGTCCGTAGATCCTGCCTATCACCGTCGGGGAGTTGGTTCGCTGTTGATGGAATATGGCACAGCGATTGCAGATGACCTTGGCGTTGAGGTGCGTAGACAGGAAACCGGATATCTCTCGAGCCGTTTACTGACAAAAGATTGAGTCCGTCGTTGAAGCCTCCAGAATGGGCAAGCACCTTTACGAAAATTTTGGCTTTGAGATCCTCGAGGATGTGCTGATTCCAAACCCTCCGAAGCAGCAAGGTCAGCAAGAGCAATTTATCCATTGGATGTGGCGACCAGCCAAGGCGCACATCACTCCGAATGAGCTGACAGGTGGGGTACCCACGATTTCTGTATAGGGAAAGACCCGCACGGACGATCTCACTTATAGGGTAAGGAAACACCTTGTGGAGAGATGCCGAAAACATAGGTTGCGAGGCTGAAGGATTTTATGCGCGGCTAGGCTGCCAGTCTTAGAAAAGAAAGCGGACTAGTTTGTCTCTTCTCGCTATAGCGCTGCAGTAATCTCGTGTGAATTATCTAGAGATTGTCAAGTTAGTTTGCAGATTGCACTTTTTCTCGCCTACTGTAGAACGATGCCGTTTTCGGCCTGTATAAGGCCCACAATGTGGATTTGGATCCTCTTATGGGGTTGAAAGCCTTTCTCGGTACTCCAGTGCTTGTTTCTAAATATCGTCTTTGGTACTCAGGAGAAACGAGTCCGTATCCTTGATGCCCTGAGGCCAGAGGCAACCTACAAGCGAGTGATAGTAAAAATCTCTCATCAAACGAGACATCATCTACCACCTGGACGTACACTAGGATTTCGGAAGTCGATGAGTCAGCTAGTATAAGCCACAACTCTACAACGCTACGCCAAACAAAGCCAGAAAGGGTAGCAATAATCAACTAACGTTGACTACTAGGTGTAAAACGGTAAATATATGCTACAGCTATCTGCAGTCTTACAGCTTAGTTCCGAGGTTTTATGCAGACTGCTGTTGAATTCCTGTGGCAAAGAAGACGACCACCAAGCGAATAGATTTTGAAACTTTTAGATTCAGCGGATTCTCGTTTCTCTAGTTGTTGAGACCAAATACAATACTTAACCCTTTCTTCCCGATTCATGATCCTAAAAGCTGTTTTATCTTGATAACTAATGCTTTTCAGGGCCATTAATTACTGGCCCATGAGGTCTTTACAAAGGAATCTGTCGCAATCAGCTGCTGCAGATATCAGGTAACCACCACTGCTGTACGTCATGATGGGAGCTGCGCGCCCAGACTGCCTCCCTTCTACAAGTATGAGCGAAAAGGGTTCGGTGTCACTCGGAGTGATTTTCATACGTAGATATTGCCTAGGTGTTCTAATTAACGCATTTCCAAGGCTAGGCGGATCTCGCATCGTTACCAGACGAACATGGAAGCTGCTCGCGGAAATAATAGCGAGAAACACTTTGATTTATATCTGACTAAGATCGGAAATGGAACTAAGAGACCCTAACCTCAGCCTTGTCTTCTGGCGGTCTTCATTGACAAGCTGGGCCGCGCGTAATAAGCTTCACCCCAAAGCTTGGCAGAAAAGAGAAACTTTCCCCTTCCAGCTTTGTTCCTATCTTCAATCTTCTCTCCCTACTTCGATCTGAATCAAGTTTCTGTCAATACATATTGCTCACATTAGGGCTTGATTTGTTTTGAATCCCGACCACACCCTTAATTACTAGAAGGGTATCATCGGTCTTGCCCGTTCCACCTATATGGTCCGGTTAGCTCGGAGCGGGCCCATGCAAGCTACACCTATCATGTGGGTTCTAACAAGATCATGATCAGCTCGACCGTGCGTCTGACGTAAGAATATTCCTATGCATCTAGTACACACTGCTTTTCAGGTCGCCTCAATCGTTGCTCGAAGGCTTTCATCAGCCGCCCGCATTATGAAGCAGTATTTAAACGCCGTTACCTGCACCTAGATCTACTATCGCCAATATCTCCCTCATACTCTTAATTCGAGTCGTTTTCCGAAGCGGCTTTGAGTACTTATCGACATGAGATCAACTGTGGCATCAATCACGATCCTTGCGCTCTTTTTTAATCTACAGGGTTTGGTAGTCCGCGCCGCCAATAATGGATGCAACAAAGACATCCCCGATGGAATTCTTCCCGGTGAATCAATAAACCTCACAATTGCTATTTCGGGCAGCGAAGCACCTCGAAAGTACCGATTGCACCTCCCTGCAAATTACGACAAGAAAAATCATCATCCCCTCATTCTGTCTTTCCATGGACGCACGCAGGATGCATTGTACCAAGAGGAACTAAGCCAGTTCTCTAACGCAAGTTACGGATTTCATGGGATATCTGTATATCCACAAGGAGTACCGTTGATCAACAAGGTATGTATGTTGCTGAAGTAAGCTGATAAGACTTACTGACGAATCCATCAGGAAGGGAAGGAAATTCCACAATGGCAAGGCGACCCCGAAGCTCCAGCCAAGATCAATGACGTGAAGTTTACGCTTGAGCTTATTGACCATCTTGAGTCAACTTTCTGTATTGACTCGTCTCGCATCTATGCAGCGGGGAAGTCCAACGGCGGTGGCTTTACTGGTCTATTAGCGTGCGACCCAGAGGCATCGAAGCGAATTGCAGCGTTTGCGGTGGTATCTGGCGCTTTCTACGTCGATACCAACGGAAAACCCGCAACTTGTAACCCAGGCCGCCCAAATGTCCCCTTGGTAGAGTTCCACGGTTTCAATGATAACACCATCAAATATGCCGGTGGACTCAACAAGCGTAAAAAAAACATGACGGAGAGCATTGTTACTTATGTGGAAGACTGGGTAAAGAGAAATAAGATCGAAGATCCCGTGGCTTTCAATCCGACCTTCATATGTAGTGGGGGTAAGCGAGTCACAAAGTATGGCTGGGGCGGTGCTGGAAATGACTTGGTCATGCATTTCAACTATACAAACCTTCAACACGACTGGCCAAGCTCCTTTTTTAATAACGATACGAAGGAGAATGCCACTTTACTGACTTGCAAAAAGGCAGAGGCGACGAGCCTTATTCTGAATTGGTACAAGAACTGGACTCTAGCAGGACATGTATAGCTAGCAGCTATACTTTGCTTTGAACAAGATTATGGCTTGCCAAGATTAGCATCGAGTATAAAATCCACGACTGCGAAGTACTCACTTAGTGGCTTTTCTTGTACCGTGCATACATCTCTTCCTCAAATTTTCTTTGCCAAGATACAGTCTTTTCATCACCCGGGGGAAGAATCTGGGACGCATACAACCCACACAGCCCTGTTGTGCGGTCCACCCACTGGAAATAAATCAGCAATATGCAGAACAGCGGAAGGAAATTAACTAACCCAAATAAGATTTGGGTAACCGCCCCAAATCATCGTCCCCGCCCTCCTCCCGTCGTCCAAATCAGCCAGGACCAAGAGACCACCGAGGCCCCAATCTTTCTTGACATGTTTTGGTGTTCCGCCCATTAGGTTGTTCATCTACCAATCTCTTATGTTAGAAACAGCCACCAGTGAAGAATAGCCTATACTTGCCGCATCAATTTGTAAGGAAGCGTTCAAGGATGCCGAACCTTTCTCGTTCAACTGTGGCTTGAAGAACAAATCCACCGTTTCCTTCTTCAACAATTTCTCGTTCTCATCGGTGACCAGTAGCCCATGGAGTACCTTGATATATTCTTCCGCTGATGTAAAACTTCCTTGACCGCCCATGCAGTCGACAATATCGTTTCCGTTCGAATCATGAGACGGCAAGCGCTCGGTACTATGCATTAGTTTACCTTCTTCATTGCGAACGACCATGTCGGCCATACGCTCCTTCACGTCAGGTCTAGTTGACGGGAAAAAGGTTATGTTGTCAATGCCCAGAGGACCCCAGAGATTCTTCTTCATGTACTCCTCCAATGTCATACCGGAGATGCGCTCAACAAGCAGACCTGCATAATCAACGGATGGTCCATATGCCCAAGCCTCTCCCGGTTCCGCGATGAGTGGTGCGGAAAAACGTTCAAGGAGTTTGCCACTGCCATTGGGAGCACGCTTATGGTATGCGAGCCAGGCTTGGAGCGTGGGGTGGAAACCATCGTAAGATAGACCCGAAGTGTGCGTGAGAAGGTGTCGGAGAGTAATTGGGACGCTGTGCTTCTCCTCAATAGGCTTACCGGTGCCTTCCTCAAAGCCTTTGATAACCATGAAGGACTCAAGTTCGGGAATGTGTTTATATACTGGCTCATCCAGAGATAGGAAGCCTTGCTCGACAAGTTGCATGGCGCTGATGGAGGTCATAAGTTTGGTGCACGAGGCTATCCACATGGTAGTATTAAGTTGGAATGGCTTAGCATTCTCCGGTTTCGCTGACGTGGTGCCGAAGGTTTTGGCATATTTGAACGAACCTACTAAATTAGACTTTGGATTTAAAGTGAGAAACCACATACCATCGCGATTCGTCGCTATCAGGGCACAGCCAGAAATATCTCGCGCCTCGACGGCATTGTTGATTGTGGTCTCGAAACTAGTCATATTGAGACTGCGTTCTGCTATATCTAAGTTACACTTCTTGATCGGCCCGGTGCTAAGTGATGATGGAAATGTGATTCCACTGTGGTCTTTATATGTTGGCTTCGGACGGTCCAAAAGGTGTCCGAAAGATGACGTATACTCGTCGTATTGGCCTAGACTCGTCGTATTGGCCGAAATGCTGCGTCAATACGGCGGGTAATGGTAAGGATTTACCCAAATAAGCACTAGTTATCTAAAAGGCCTCAATCAGCAATTAGATACTGTCAGGCGATGTCAGAAAGAAACCCGGCAGACATTGAAGAGATTCGTCCGTGAGAGGGGTTGTGTTCGTACCTCGGTACATCAAAGTGGGGTGTTCGTGTGATCCCAGAGTAACCGCCTTATAGCAGATGTAGGCCAATCGCGATAGCAAACTTCTCTATTAGGATGTTTTTCCAAGACCGGTGAGTATTAGCGGTCAGGTTCAGATTTGATGCATGGATACTAGTTGGTAATCTATGCAATTGATGGCTCATGTTACAACTAGCTTACCATATCAGCCGTTGTCACCAATAGCCCTTTGCCAGACAATCTTCCGGCGCGTTATTCTGTTTCCGCCCGAAGGAATGCATATTGGTCAAGTTTGAGTTAAATCCAATTTTCAATGTTGATCTCAGTAGAATAGGACAATTAGTCAAGCTAGGTTTAGGCAAGTGTCTTCACAGCGGAGTGGGAAAATTGCCCTATTTATTCTAGCCATAGTAGAAGGATTGAACTATGGTAGTCTACTTTTCTTAGCTGATATCTATATCAGGGTTCGGCCGCGGTGGACCGATGTGTCTTCGTGGTAAGGCGGCATACCAACAACTTCTTTTCCTAGTCGATCATTTGACTGGTCTACATGGTCTGTCAAAAACCTTCTATGCTCGTCAACAGGAAAGGGCTAACTCAATAAACACAGATAAATGTGTTCGTAATTGATCTGCTCTCAACGTGCCATCCGCTGAATACTTCCACATGGATTTATGAGGCGATCAATTATTCTTCAAGGATTTCGACATTTGGGGAAGACTTCAACGCCCAAAGAAGGATCATCAGCTGATCTGGCAGGGCATGAAGCGAGGTGTCGTTCTTGTAACTCTCCTCGTTTCTGATAACCTCCGCCATGCCCTGGATTTGAAGTTGCGGATCTTCTGGCTCAGGCTCAGGTGGAGGGCCCCAATGATCGGTCCATGGACCGGGATCAAATCGTTCAACGGCATCTGCAATTCCACGGTAGTCGAGAACCGTAAGGATCTCTGTTGGCTTAAGACCTAAATATGATTAGCAAGGCACTAGACTAAAGTTATTACAACTTACTGGCAAAAGAGTTAGCAACATGACAGTCCCGCGTATGTCCAGTCTCCTCGCCGCAATCCATACATGGCAAGCCGGGGTACATTTCAACAGTTTCGAGAGGCAAATGAGAACCTTCAGGAAGCTCGACCAAACTATCAAGATTGTCATCGTTTTGTTGCTTATCGCTTGACGCTAGGGGGTCTTGATCGTCGAAAAGTTGAACGGTACCCAATTTTGCAAGGCGGTCGACGTGATTACTTGGCTGTGCTATGATCGTTTTTGTTGACGGGCCAGGGATATCGTTAAAGCCGACACTATCATCTAGAGAGGATGTCACCAATTCGGTGAATCGTGTTTCGTGGTGTATGTTCGCTAGCTCCTTAGGGTTTCGATGTGGGGGGTCAAAGACAGAAGACACAGATGAGATGCCGTGAGTGGTTAAAGTCTCAGTCGAAGGGGCATGTGCTAGGTTTGAGCGACTGCCGGGATACCTAGATGATGGCGCTGGTTCTGTAGACGAGGCAATCTGCTCTGAAAAAGGCGCACGATTATTGGAGCGCGACGAGGATTCGGTATGCTTCTGTTCTTGCCACCCGTTAGGATTATACGTCTGTGGTATTTTGGGGACATTTTCAAAAGGCTGGACCAGATTTCCATCGATCGACCGACGGGCTTTTGACGCTTGCGCAACTTGTGGCTGATGTGTCTTAAGAGTGCATACCTTGTTTGCTTGACCTGTCGGGCGATTGTCTGTTCGCGACGCACGAGCATCGATCTTCTCGAAATCGAAATGGCTGTTATTTCGAGATTTTGGTGTAGCAGTGCTTGGCCAAGTTGGCAATACAAGTGAGGCGACAAATGTCGGACTTGACAGCGCTGGTGCTGAGGGACTTATATGCGGATTTTTCGAAGAGACTTCAGTGGCCCTCGCTTTAGGATTTTGCAGAGATGGAATCGCCGGTGGTACTCGTTGTAACGTGTTGTTTAGCCTGAGGTCGGACAATGAAGAGCTCGCACTTTGGGTAGGAGGCGATGCAGCCCAGGCACCTTCAGAGGTCAAAGGCCCTCGTGTGAACGGTACAATTTCTCTGTGTGCGTCCCAATAGCCCTTCAAGCGAGGATCAATAGGATAGTACGGTGCCTTACCTCGCCAGGACAAATTCCAGCCCAAGAAACGGCGTACGGCATAGGTCTCTTTCAGATGCTGTATTGCAAAGCCGTTCAATGGCAATGTCATACTTTCATCGAGTCGACCAGGTACCCAGCGCACGCGGATATCTCGCATATTGATATCTTCATACTCGCCGTTACCTTCGTCGACAGTACAGAGTAGGTCTTCTGGGGTATGGAGTCCGCAAGCATAGGCTCGACGCTCGTCATCAATAGACGAGAATGTCCAGTAGCCATTCTCGATCTGCGATTGATTTGGGCTTCGAATGAAGTGGTCAAATGTGCCATCCGTATTTTTCACCACTCCTTTGATGGCTGAATCGTGGAAAAAAGATATTATTGGCTTCTGGAGTGAAGTTCCCTGTGGCAACGGTCGAGTTGCCATGGTGTGGTAGTGAGAGAGGTGGTGAGAGAGTGCTAGTATTACCTGCAACTCCACGCGCAAAAACGACAGTCTAGAGAGTGACCAAATTTTCGGGAAAGCAGGGCGGGCGCTTAGGTAAGTTGAAATTAGAAGGTGCGGCAAATAACATGATAGTGTAAACAATCAAGCCAGAGTGAAAGCCAGTTGGGCAAGCACGTGCAATACCCAAGTCAAACAACACTAGTCATTAGCCGAGAGCAAGACATATTCGCACAGCTCACACCATTCATGCAAAGCTCAAAGGTGAATTTTAGAGACAAGTGATTTATGTACTGCGTGCTCCCAGGGAGAGGCGATACTTTTTACAGCTTGGTGCCAATGAAGGCCATTGACTTGAGACTTCCACTACCGCAAAATTTCAAGTATTATAGCGGGGAGGGAGATTTCTGTTGATACTGGATATTTGCTTTTCTAGTCACTCGACAGAGTACGTATACCACGTCGCCTTCCTTGACAGATTCAAAGTAGAGTTTGGGACGGCAACTTTAGCATGGCCACTGACGTTATCGTTTCTTAAGTTTTTGCCCTTCCAAATGTCATTAAAAGCAAAAAGGGCATACGGATACCCATATGCCTTAGTAATTTACGTTCTACTGCGGTTGGGGAGCTTAAAGGCTCTAGATTGTATTCTACCTACATGTCTGCACGATGCGTTCCGACAATGCGATCAACCGTCGCTACACCTTCCTACCACTATTGCTCTCCCAAAACTTTCCATATCAAGCCATAAGCACTCGCTTGCGAGATAGGCAAACGTTCCGGGGTAAGCCCCATGCTTCTGTGATTGGGTACCGGGAGCATCTGACATGCAGGTGATCGTTGGCAACTAGCAAAGTTGGCTCTGGCATCTGTCAACATGCACAGTGCATTTGCATCGTAATAGTGCTCATCTTTTTCTCTCTTGTCTGGTAGAGAACAAACCTTCTAGGCACCGATCCCCTCTTTGCACCCCGGCAACATAGTGATGGCCATATGGGACGAATGACGTACATGGAAATCACGATGCATCTTCTGATGCATAGAACGGCTTTGACCGCGTCAGGCTACGCGGCGCCTCAAGTCACACCGGTCGCATTCCTGGTAAAAAATGCCCTGTCGGTATTATAGTTGTCTTGTGTACTTGATACTGACGATACTCAGGCAACTATATGGGCAGTAACAGCTCTCTCATTTATCTTCCTCCCCGCCCGCTTGTATGCCCGTTGGAAAACGGCGCGGCAGTTCTATTGGGATGATTTCTTCGTGACCTTCGCTTGGATTCTCTCGCTCGCTATCTCCATTACCGTCACCTTGTACAACGACATCACGTATGAAATGATGTATATAGGCGCCCGGCACATCCCTTTCCCTCCTAACATCAAGACCATTACAATGGAGTTTACCAGGGTGTCCACCATTGTGCTGATGACGTTTTATACCGGACTTTGGAGCATCAAACTAGCCTTTCTCATTTTCTTTCGAAGGTTAAGAATACGAAGTTTCAAGTGCTTGTGGCGATGGTGGTGGGTTGTAGCCATGGTAACCGCTTTGTGTTATCTTGTATGCTTGTCAGTTCTCCCGTATCGTTGCACTTTTGTTTCCTTCAAGGTCGTTGCGAGCCAAGAATGTCAGAGCCAGGGCTGGAGTTTCATCAGTATGAAAGTTGGCTGTGCATTGGATGTCTTTACGGACGTGTTGAGTAAGAACGGCCCTTTCCTACCTCATACTGCTAGTCATTAACACGGCTCATGAATTCCGCAGTCGTGTCAATACCTTTCCTAATCTTGCGGCGCATACGAGTTTCGAGACGGCAGAAGATAGTCCTTTCAGTCATTTTCTCTCTCGTGGTCATCACCATCATCCTTGCCATCATTCGAGCAACTATAACAACTGCCGGTGTCAAAAAACAAATCGACCCAATATGGATGTACATGTGGACAAGCATGGAGCTCAATGTTGGTAAGCTCATCTCATTCCTATCAATAGGTATGGGCTAACTGCCATCTAGCCATCATCGTCGCTTGTGTAGCACCTTATCGCAATTTATTCCTCTGGGAACGCACGCAAGATTGTGCACGTCGCCCCATGCCATGGCTGAAAGGAAAGGCTGCTAGGTCATTTATATCTTCTGATAAATCCGTATGTGGACGACGACGACGAGAAATGCGCTCTGCTACAGACGTAGCAGAGCTGCCGTATCTTGCACCGTGGCCAGATGAAGAACATACAGGCAATGAAGATCGGCACAAAAGCCCTGTCGAATTCCACGATATAAATGCTGTGCCAGCATTGGAACGCTGCCAGGAGCCCTGGATGACAGCCGAACTCCCGTATCTCGAACCATGGCACGAAAACGGACGACATGAGCTGTACCAGCACATAGGGAGCATGCACAATACAAGAACGTTGGCAACACCTGCGAGGACATATTTTCGTAACTCCAATAGCACGCCTTGACATGGAATGATTAGCTTGGACAAAGGGGGCATATCATATCATTGGTGTGATGTAGACATTCGTTCACTACTCTAACGCAACCCTCCAAATCAATTTTTGTTCCGTCGTCTGTCTTCCGTTATCTGTTGTCCATCATCCATCGTCTTACTTCTTGTAGCCGGTCTTATCAATCGTATCCTTACATCTCATACAGTTCGCTTGACTGAGCAAGGGCCGGCTCATACCCAGGGTAGAGCCGCATGGGGTCTTCTTCGGTGGGGCCTTCGAAGCCGTTGGGGAAAAATCCGAAGTCAATTTGGTCCTCGACGGAGGTGGTGGCGGTGGTGTTGGTGGTGTTGGATAGGAGAGGAGAGGTGGAGAAGGAGGAGGGAGGGAGGCCGTTGGCGGTAGGAGGAGGGCAGGAGAAGAAAAGGGCGTTGGCATCGAAGCCAAGCTCTTCGTCCGAGAGGATATTGCCTTCAAAGGCGAGAGAAGCGTCACCGAAACCGGCATCAACGACACACTGAAAGGCAACCTGACCAGCAGGCTGCATTTCCTGGGCCAGAGAACCGGCCCCGGACACCTTCTTGCCTGTCACCGGGTCAATCCCATGGAGGAACGGGATCAGGAGCCGCTCCTTCTCCTCCCGCGTGAGCGTGCCCCATTGGGCATTGTACAGCTCCTGGATGGAGCGTTGCTTCTTCTCCTTCTTTGGCGAGCGGCGCTTTGCGGCGACTTTGCGCAGCTTCTTGACCCGAGCCGGCTCGGGTGCCAACACCGTGAGCTGCTGCTTCTCCATGGCTGCCATCCTAGCCCTCGGCGCAGAGTTCTCTGCTGCCAGCTCAGCCCTCAACGGCTCCCCATGCTGACCCCCAGGAACCTGGGTGACCAGACCAGCTGGCCAAACCTGGTGCTGAGTGCCGACAGGCTCGCCAACACCGAAGTTTCCTCCAAAGAGATCGAGGTTAAGGTGTTCTTGGGTGATGTTGGACATGATGGTGATGTTGCTGGTGGTTGTGTTGGTGATCGAGAGAATTGTTTGCTTGATAGTGGTGGTAATGGGCTTGGGTGGCTTGTAGAAGAGAAGAAAGAGCTTGAACCGACGATTGTTGATTTGGCAATCCTATATACGTAGGATATTGGGGATTACCTAAGCCGTCTGCAGTCAAAGGAGGCAACCTTCATCGTTAGAGTCACCCCCCCACGGCTCGAAAAGGAAATTTCCTAACCCAATCTGATATTCGATCCCAAAAGCCGACAAAGGATCGGTCCAGACTTCACTAAACTGTCGCTTTGCTGTTTGTTAATGGCTTAAGAGGGCTGGAATCTTCGTGCTAAAGAGTTCGTTCACTTTCACTCCGCGCCATATATACCGTTCGTCTATCCATACTTGGTATGCTCAGAAAAAAACACCAGGAAAAGAATGCAAAACAACGGGATCCCTGTAAAACTGTAGCAGGTGGGGCAAAAGCTATGTTTCAAGATTGCTGAAAGTAAAAGCAACGTGTAGACCAGTTGCAAAATGAAATACTAGGTTGAGGTGTCAGGCTATGTAAGTCTATAGAAGTTCAGATAGATTTAATTTTAAAGAGCTATGGAAAGCCGCAAAAATTCTTGTAGTAAGATATTCTTTAAAAATGAGTGGGGTGAGGATGAAAGACAAACGGGGAAATATGGGTACCTAGTAGTTTCAACGTGCTCCATGAAGAACGGAGTTAGAATAACTCAATTATGTCCAATTCTAAGTTACAAATTTATAGGAGCACCAGTAAAAATAAATCGTATGAATCATACCCAGTGGCGGGGCTACGCCTCATCGCTGGGCACGGAATATTGACACGAAAATAGTTCCGTTGCACCTGTGTATCCCCTTCCATACAAAAAGTCATTCGATCCACTAATAATCTAAATTGTCACAATATAAGCTGTTCCATCAAGATAGTTCATAAAAGTTAGGCGCAGGAGCAAATCGTGTATGATGTCCTTGAGCGCGGTGATAAATCAGCTGTCGCTAGACAAGCTTGCGGAAAAACATGTCATATAAGACTTCAGGGATGGAACAAAAAGACCACCCGGAAGATACCTGTACTGCAATCCATAAGAAAACTGACCCACCACTGTACGTATGGCCAATTATCGAAGTGAGACCAGAAAAATGATAGTGTCCCAGAAGTATATCCCGACTTCGTCCATGGCAAGTCGCCCAAAGAACACTAACTCCAGAGATTCCCATCAAGCAAAAATATAATCTCTACCGATATCTCACCCACCTCCATCGTACGTGATCCAACACCTAAGTGTCACTCGAAGCACCATGTCCAATCTCCAACCCAGCCGCCTCAAGCTCTACCTTGCGCTCCGGCATATGTTGCGCAATGAGGTCCCATTTGTTACCGGAGTCCAGCTGCGTATAGAGTGACTTTGCAAAGTGCGACCCAAAGCTCGAGTGGTACTGAGGCGGGCGCGGCGCAGCTGGAGCCCTATATCGCTCAGCAACATTTGCATATGTCTGGGGCCTCGCAACAGGCGCCCGCGCTGCAGCCACGGCAGAAGACTCAGGCTGGCCGTCGCCAACCTTGGCTTTCTTCCGAGACATATGAGCCTCCTCCGCATCATTAAGACGCCGCGCGTCTTCTTCTGAGAGCACGCTGAACCCAGGCTTGAGCCACAGCTTTCCTGCATCCACAATCACGCCCCAGCCTTTTGGGCGCAAGGCCTTCAATGCCAGGATTGATATTGCATGGTCGCTGGTCTCCGCTGAGTCGAGCAAGGAAGCGGGGAGAAGGGCGCGTCCGATTCCCGACACATTGCGCGCCACCGCGACGCGCAAAACGTGGTGGTCTGCGACTTGGGGGTTGCGTGGCTGCTCGGATTCCACATAGTGCTTGTCGCCATGCTTGGCTTTTAGAGCGTGAAGCTCGTCATGCAATTGCGCTATCGTATCTAGGGTTTCGTTGAGATAGGCGTCCCTGAAAAATTGATACCCTTTGCAAAAATTGTCGTTTTCAAGCTCGGTCTTGCTGGCCATCTTCCTTGACTTGACCTGGACATCTTTTATTGCTTGCTTGAGCGCCATGTTTTCGACGCGGACGGACTTTGTCTCCTCCGTTATCGTACGGATATTGACGAAGACTTGATCCAGATTGGCAGGGATGGTAAAAGCGCCTCTGTCACTGGAGGCACAAACCAGGCGGTACGCTTTAAGCTCTTCCACCACAGCAGCTGTGCTGCGTTCCTGGATGTCGATCTGAGTCTTCAAGTTGTGCACCTCTTCCTCGTGCATCTCGTCAAGCATGGAGAGCCTCATGTTCTCCATGTCCATTTTGTCGTTGTGTGCTTGTAATGTTCTATTCTCATATTGAGCGTTTTTGAGAAGTTCGAACAATTCGTCGTTCTTGGATTCGAGGTTTGTAACGGCAGCGCAGTGGGTCCCAGGGGCAACAGTGCTGCTCTGCAACTGTTCAATTTGTTCCACAGCGTCACGAACTTGGTCTTTCTCTTGGGATAACTTCTCTTCAAGTTGCTGGACCTGTGTTTGGAGGTTTCCGGCGTCGATTCGCGCATGTCGTGCGTCCTCCTGAGCTCGCCAAAGGTGGTCACCGTGTTGCTGCATCTTGTCTAAAAGGCCTTCGTTATACTGCTTGAGACGCTTCACTTCTGCACGAAGCTTCTTCGTCTCCTCCTTAGCTTTAATGTTTTCATTAAACACCTTCTTAAGTCCGCCTACTTTGGGGAACTTTTCGACAAGCAGCCGCGCCATGCGCTCGTGCTCCTTGGCCATCTGGTCTTTCTCCGCAACGACCCTCTTGATTCCGCTTTGATACTCAGCAATCGCTTCCTTGTAGTCGCTGGTCTTTATTTTCAACTCGGTTTCCAGGCGCTCCTTCTCGGCAGCCATCCTGTCGCGGTTCGCCTTCGAGGACTTGAGAATCGCCGCGTTCTTGACCTCAAGTTCCTCAAGATACCGAGTCTTATCTTGCTCTGCCTTGCGAGACTCAACAAGTTCTTCGTCTTTCTTCTCAACAAGGTTCTTTACTTGTTGAACTTCAAACTCCCTGGCAGCCAGTTTACCCTTGCAGGTAGCCAGTTCTGCCAGCGCTTTGGAGTAGTATCCGGTGATTTCGGTAAAGGCTTTATTCTCTGAGCGTTTCAACTCACCAGTCAGCTCCTCTTCCCTGGAGTTTAGCTGGGCTTGGATCGTCGCCTTGGTTTCAGTGTGTTCCTTTTGCAACACCTCTACCTGCTGTTCCAACTCGGCACAACGATCTTCTGCTTCTTGACAATGCTCGGCAGCAAGCATCACCTTCTGATAGTCGTCCTGGCGCTTCTCCAACTGCTTATTGTACTTCTCTTCGAGTGTTGCATGGCACTGCCTCATTTCCTGTAATTCGGTGCGGATCAAATCACAGTAAGTTCGGAGTACCTTGTTCTCATCCGTCTTTGTGTCGAGAGCATCCTTGAGAACGTTGGCCAACACGCCATGGCTGCTGAACCAACTTGGGGCCGAATACATTGCGGAAATCGCGCTTCGAACAGCTTCGCCGTCCTCAGCCTCTGTAAATAGACTCCCATCTTTATCAAATGAGGTAAACGTTGTTTCAGAGATTTGCTCAACGTATTTGCGCGTGCGCATGGCAGCAAAGTGCTCTTGCCATGTCGCCTTTGAGTTAAGATGAAGCTGAGCCGCAATTCCTGGAATCTTCGAGTACCAGTCAGTCACTATTCGTGTCACGAAAGGCTATTTCCTACTTACGTTTGTAATGTTAGACTTGACCCTTGGGACGGAGATTGTCTTGATGGTCCTGGGTGGGACAGGTATGATGCTCCTTTGATGCAAATAGCGACGGAATGATCGCGCTTTGTCTCGAGACCGCTTGATCAAGCCCTCGTGTATCTCCGCCGCGTCGCTCATGATCCTCCAATACTCGCCCAGGATTATTCCCTGCATGATGTTTGCAGAAACCAGGATCTTGATCGATATGGTTGAACTAAGGCCAAGCTGTGTGATCGACAACCAAGTTGAGTAACTGGATAATCGAAAGCCAAGTTGGGCGACGAGGGCGTTGAGTAAGGCGCTCTAAGTAACGTGTGAGAATGCTATACAAGCAAAATGAACGCACAGGCCGCTATGGAAGGAGGGTGACGCATCCGCCAGCCAGCGTATTCACCTACAAACAACCATTCAGCGCCAGTGAATCAAGCTCCCACTAACCAATAAAACGCCCTCCTATGGCGTCAAACCGTTATACTAGACTATGCCGTGAAATACCCTACCAGACCAATCACGTACAGGTCTCAACGAGCGGATGTTGATAACTACTATATACGGCCCAGTAGTCACCTGGTTGTAGGTTACTGATGGGTGACGATAGACGTATTAGGAATAGCAGGAGGGTATGGAGAATACCTAGTCGACAGGCTCAAGGCCTAGGTTGAAGGGCTCACGTGGGACAAAACCAACGCTCAAATTCTCCTAGGGCCGGAGCAGATGGAGGGGGAAAGGTCGGGATATTGGATTCAGAGTCGTGAAATACATGCATGAGCAAAACGTTTGCTATGACAATTCAACCACCAAGTCTCAGATAATCAGATTGCGTATGACAAACAGGGTTGGGAGGTGGCTATTACTCACAATAGGTATGGGCGTCACATCTTCCATCATCATCATATACATACCGATTAAATAAAAGAGCCAAAGGCTTAGTGGATTGATATCCAAGATAACAAATACACTTGCCCATCATACCTAACCAATCCACACACCTCACCCGCCCTTCTTCTCCAAAACCTCAATATGGCTAGCACCCACCTCCCCATCCTCCATCTTAACATCCACAAACTCCAGCCTCTCAGTATCAACCTCCATCTCATCCCCAGCAACGGTCCCACTACTCGCCTGGCTGCCCGCAATACCCGCCAAAGCATCCATACCGCCATTAATCTCGACCATCTCCTGCACACCCTTGTCCTCGACTTCAGTATTCGGCGTGAGCGTCGCGCTCGAGAGCTGCGAGTTGTGAGCGTGGAACTGCTGCGCGGAGACGGTGGTCCAATCGTATTCGTAGTCGGGAGGGCGGTTGGTCCAGTCGCCTTGGGGGCCGTCGGCGAGGGCGTCGTAGGGCGAGTTCCAGGTGGAGGATTGGAGTTCGGAGAGGAAGTTAAGGTTGTCCTTTTTGATGAAGTCGATGAGGGGTGTGGGGAGGGGAACTGGTGGGGTGGAGAGTGCGGAAACGTGGGCGTAGATGAGGAGGGCGGATGGAGATTCTGTGGCAGCGCGTTCGAGGACTTCTTGTGCCGGGAGGCGGTCGCGGCGGATGCTGGGGGATGAGGTTTCGGTGTCGTACTGGATGCGCCACCACTCTAGGGTGGTGGAAGTGGCATTGTCGTGGTTGGGGTGCAGGAGGTAAACGACACCGAGGTGAGTTGCTACACCGCAGAGATGGTAGGGGTGGTGCATGGCGTCTTCCGGTCGCTGTCCAGGTGGGTATTCAGGTTCTGTGAGGTCGATGAGATTCTGCGCCCCATCATCGACGATTGGTTTGAAGCGATTCGAAATGCTGTCTAGTGTTTCTTGAACTTGTTTGCTTTGTTCATTTAATGCTACAATGATTAGATTAGCAGGACCACAGACACACGGTCGAGGGCTCGTACCAGCAAGCTTGCTTTCAATACTTTGGTATAGTGACTGCAACTGAGACAGAACGGCGGCATCTTTAGGGTCAGAAATTTCCTCTTGCTGTGGTTCAAAGGCTTTCATGCTTTTTTCGATTAGCTTCAACGTTTCAATAGGTTTGGTCTTGGTCTTCTCCTTCGGCGTATGAAACTTCAATTTCTGGACTGTGGTATTAATGTCCTTTAATTGGGCTTCGTATTGTTTCATGGTATCGTACATGCTGTCAACGACAGGCTTGTTGAGCTCCAAGTATCGATCCGCGTAAAGAGTGGCAGGTATGCGACAGCCTAGTCCTTGGGCATTTGTAGTGGCGGAAGTCAAGCGCAAGATCAGGACCTTGCTGATAGTGGATATATGCGCACTTCCAGTATCCATAGCAAAGAGATTATCATCAAGAATATCGTAGAGGCTTAGATTGGGTTTAGATCCTTCTCTAACCACGGTTGCATCAAAAACGAAATTCTCCACGTGACTGCTTCCGATGTTGACCAGTGATCGCAACTCACCATTCAATTGTGCATTCGGAACCTGGGACTGGTATGCAGCGCTCCAAAGCAAGAGAAATCTTAGAAGGTCGTCATCTTCATCTTCAAGGGTCGGCTTGAATTCTTTCCATGCGTCGAGTTCCAGCATCGAGCTCACCGTCGCATACGCTCGATCAGAAGTGTCAAGGAATGCCATCAAGCGCTGTGTCTCATGAATAACGTCCAAAGCATACACCTCCTCCTGCTCTGTTGTATCAATGATGCGCGAAGGAATTGCAGGACTGCCTTTCCACCAGTCATCGCCCATCCAGTAGCTCCTCTGCGTGACGGTGGGCGCGAGCAATGCATTTCGAAACAAGGGGATCGAGTGTAAGATGGATATCAGGGCTGGAAGGTAGTTGAATCTCGGCGAGGGCTTGAGCACGGCGGGCTGGCCTTGTTCGCGCTGGCGATCGTTTGGGGCGGGGTCTGGGATGACTTCGGTGGTGGTGGGTACCATGGCCCATTGCGTGGTGTCGTAGTGGTCTCTGGTTGCGGGGCCAAATACGGGCCGGGCATTGCCTATGACTCCAGACTCTTGCGTGTTCTCGATGCCTATGTCCAGTGTCAGCATCCATTCTATTGCGCTCTATTATGTATACCAAGGACTGACTCTGCATAGGCGCATCGCCAAGATGGGTGGATACAGCCGATTGCTGGCTCGTTCGCGAGGGTGGTCGGGTGGGCGCTCTGCTGTGCTCATTGCTATGGGGATAGTTCTCAAAGCCTGGCGCATAGTCGATGTTGAAGGCTGTAGCTGCCGTGGTCAGCCCAGGTCCCCTTACTGATGCCATATCACCACCACATACTTGGAAGACCGCCGCTTGTATCTTCTTCGCCATATCTGCCGGCAGAAAAGGCAGTGTTGTCCCAGCGCGGCGCCGAGTCGTTCAAGAGGTTCTTAAGATTGGCCGGGTCCGTCTCGAAGAACTTCATCACTGCCGTCTCCACGTTGTTGTCGCTAATCTGCACACGTGGTTAGGGCGGCTGCGTCTGGCATGGGCAGGGCTTTGGGCACCTTCAGCAGCTGCAACGCCTCATCTTTGCCCAGCTGGTAGCCGATAAACTCCAGCAGCTCGTTGATTTTGTCGTCGGCAGCCATTGTCGCGGGCGTTGGTGTTGGTTTGGTGGCGTACAAGCGTGGGCGGGGAAGAAGGTATGTGGAGTGGACAGCAAACAGCACATATGCTAGTATTGGCGGTACCTTCACTGCGGCATCAGAGGACTGTCCAGCTGCTGTTTACGATATCCATGGCGGGCGTGGTGGGGGATGCACTTTGATCAGATGCTGAGCTATGCGGAGGAGCTTGCGGAGCTACCTTCGCTAATACAAGCGGGTGAGCAGGGATGCTGCTTGTGGTGCTGTGCCGTCATCACGCTCCATGTTACACCCAGCAAGTCATAGTCAGATAGTCAAGTAGGACAGAAAGTAGTTGGAGTGGATTGGTTCTCGAAGTCCTCTAATTATAATGCTGTAACTTGTCTGCGCCTGGTCCCATGGGCCGGTACACGTGCACGCCCTTTTCTTCGTCCACCTTGTCTTGCTGTTGTCTCCACGCCCGCCCACGGTTGCTGAAGCGTTGTATCAAGTTGCGGTAGTTTGCCAGCCCTTTGTTAACTTCTTCGTCTTCCATCCCTATCAGGGCTCGTCGCCGTTCCTTGACTGCATTGTACAGCTTCCAGCGTGATGACGGTGATATCTCTTGAATATGATACTCGAGCTTCCAGCTATCTTCTGCAGTGATGCTCCGTGGTCGATCCACGTAAGTTTCGTTGACTTTATTGCGCACACTAAGAGTCCAGCCCATCAATGGCCCCTTTGGTACTGCTGCATCAGCCTTGCTAACTTGGCTTTTCTGCTTGTCGCCGGGCTCTTCCGAGGCGCTAGTCGCTGTCTCCTCCGGCTTTTGCACTTCATTCTCTGAGCTCTCTTGAACTCGATCTTCTGATGCCTCGGCGCCAACATCACTTTGCTTGTCTTCATCTACCTGCTCGTCAACCTCATCTTGGATGTTCTGCCAAGCAGCTTGCACCGCCGGGTCATCCTTTCCTACACCCACCACTGTTCGTGCAAAATCTTTCTGGGCAGCTTCTCCGGTTCCCTGAATTTCGTCCGCTTGCTCTTCTGATACTGGTTCGGCAAAAATATACATGAAGGGTGTGCTCGTGTCGCGTGCCTCAAAGTGCATTCGAATTGACTATGCTCATTAGTGGTATGTCGCAAAGGAACTGCATGAGTCTTACCTGTTCAGGAAACTGTGTTGTGGCTCTAGTCAACAGCTCGTCTAGTAGGTTTATCGACAGTTTGAATTCCTGGTCACCCAAGCTAGTGTCTTCCTGTCCATGAAGCACTCTGTCCAGGTCGGGCAGACTGAGATACTGGAAACCAAAGATGCGTTCAATATTGTGAAAAGCAAGGAAAATTCCATCCATGCGGCCCATGCGAACCTGTAGCGAGTATTTCAACAGGGTTGCGCGAGTCATATCGTAAAACTCGCGCTCATACGACTCCCATTCACCTTGAGCGAAGCGTAACTGGTAGCCAGAGCCCTTTTCATACTCCTTGTGGTTCATACGAATTGAAACTACTGCCCTTGTCTTCAGATCAAAAACGCCTGTTCCTGGAAGACGGGGATCATGTGCATCTAGTTGTGATCGCATGAGAACGTTTCCAAGCCGGGAATAGTGGTAGCATCTGCTGGAGTTGTCCTCTGCTGGCGCTTCCTGTGGATTTGACCTGCGAAACAGCTCAAATTCATTTTGGTCGGTTGTCAATAGCTTCTCCAGCGAATGCCCAAGCCAACTCATGATGTTCGGTTTGTCGTATGACTTGTCGGCATCAATAGCATATATGCCATCCTTGTAGCGCAAGAAGATTGCGTCGGGTCCAAGTGTGATTTTTGAAAATTTCTTTGAAGGCACTGGAAATCCTCGCGAAAGCATATCATGGTTGAGTTCTCGGAAACTAGATAATAAATAATGGAAGTGTTGAAGCACGCTCGACATGCTCGAGGTGGAACCAGTGAACTTTGTGCCCAAACGCCTAGTAAGATCCAATAAAGTCTGGTCTTTGGAAGACGTCTTATACTCGCTTAGAGCATCGAAATCAAACTCATGTACGGGCATGATCTTTTCGAGGTACGGGTCGAAGTTGTAGAGGCGTGAACGGGGGTCTTGCAGGCGGTATACGCCTGGGTTGAAGAGTACACGGTCGAGACCATAGGAAAGCATAGGCACTGGGGGGATATCGAGAGGAACGGGTTCGAAGGTGAGGTCATTTCCGTCGATGATTTCTATCTGTAGTAGTTCCTCCCTCTTCTTCTTCGCTTCCTTGCTGCGTGCCTTGCCTACAAGGGCTTCCTTGAGCGACATGGGTTTAAAGACCTCTTTGCCTTTGCTTCTTCCTTCTTTGGCTGAGTTTTTCGTCTCTTTGGTTTCGCCATCGACACCTTCGGTCGTATTCTTTTCATCTCGAGTTGCGTCCTTCACAGCTCTGGCTGTGCCCTTTGCCCTTTTGGATTTGTCTGTACGGCCTTCTTTGGGCCCAGATAGGACCATCCGGACTGCATCTTTTCTCACGGCGCCTTTTCGGCGAACAGACTTTCCTTTCCGCTGGAGTAGAGGGCTGGTAGCACCAAATGCGCGCACGTGGGACAGTTGTGGCTGCGTGCGCGTAGCGCAGAACAGACAGACGGATCGACTAGGCCATGACGAGGCTTCTCGCAGACTCAGGCGAAGCATTGAGAGGGGCGAGACGGTGATCAGACGATAGTCGATGGTCAGTCGCGACAGTCCAAAAAACTATGCCATGTCGGCGTTTCTGCGCATCGTTTGCCGATCATTGTGATCGGCGGCTGACGTAGCCATGTCACCACCAAACACCACAAATGCCATACTGGGCCCACATGCTTGCATCCTCACCATTTTTGCCCTTGTAAGCGCGCCGAGCTGCGCGAGACCCACAGCTTCCTGCTGATGCTTGGTGGAGGCTTGATAAATCTCGTTGCGGCGCCGCTAGGTTTAGCCACGGTCTGACCGCACTGTTCCCTGCGCACGTGTTTCTGCCCGCGCCCGCTCCAGCTGATGCAGGCTTGGGAGCGCTCGTTGCCAATATGCCCAGGGCCCATTACACAGGATTGAATCCATGATACGCACCATCCGCTAGCCGCCGCGCCTGGAAATTGAGATTGGTTGTGTTGTATCTCTGGCAGTGGACGCTGGTCCGTACTGCTCCCCAAGATATACGGTCGGCGTCTGCGGTGTCATTGGTGGAGCGCGCCATCCTGCTTCCTGACCGCAGCTTTCCTCGGACCTTTGACTTGCACTTGCGCCTGTGTTTGCTGTCGCGCCTCGTTGCCGTACCCTGCCCATTGTTGCCTCGCCTGCCGCCAGCACTTCAGGCCTGGCCCTCCGCATGCCACCACTGCGCCGCTGCTGAGCTCGTGCTGGGCGACGCGCGAACTCCAACGCGCGGCATGTCAAAGGACAAAAGACGGAGCATCTTCGGCCGCAGTGGCCTCACTGCATTGGCCGGCCTGCAGAGCACCAAAGATGAATCGCAACCGTCCAATCTGCTGCGCAAACGGCGGACGGCGTCTTTTATGTCCAGCCTGTCCGACCTGTCGCACCCAGGAGACAGGCCGGCCGCCCATGGCAGCACCGCAGCAGAAACAAACACGGCCGGAACGCCCAGATCCGTGAAGCGCGCAAGCTCCGTGTTTGGCTCCATCCGCAACTACAAATTCCAAGATGACGACGAGCCGCTGTCGGCCACGTCCACCCGGGCCTCGACGGGCTTCGGCGACTGGCTGGGCGAGGACACGCGAGACCGGAAGGTGCTGCACTATGGCGAGGTGCAAACAAGCAGCTCCATGTTCCGCAAGAAGAAGGAGTTTCTGGTGCTGACCGAAAAACATCTGATCCGGTACAAGTCGCAGTCAAAGGCAGCCGAGGCCTTCCCCACGTACGTCAAGAGCAGAGGGCACAATGGTGCGAGCATACACTGATACCATTTCGCAGCATCCCATCACCCTATAACCGCAACTCCTCGTACCGGCACAGCCAGAGCCCGTCGATAGGGTCGTCGCATGAGCTCCAGTCACTGGCATCGGACGCCTCGGGAGACCGTGATCAGGGAACGCCACTGCGACACATTGTTGCCGTTTACCATCTTGACGATGGCCGGCCACATTTTGCTATCGAGCTCTACTGGCTTGACGACGAAACCAATCATGCCTCATGCATGACTCTGCAATTTGGCGACCCGGATGAGATGTATGCATGGCTGGCAAAAATACGAGAGGCCGCAAATCGTGCCAGACTGGCCGACGCAAACCCACTGTCAGCCTACAACTCGCACCTAGCTGCCCGTGTGGTGGAAGCAGAACGCGACTATGTGCCCCCGCATTATGCCATATACAAAGTCGTCCTCCGGCCGCAGGGAAAGGCGACGACAAGAGCATCGTCCGATGATTTGGCAAAAGTCTCGGCCTCTGTCTGTTTCCTTGCCATAGGCGTCCATAAAGTACATCTGATACCTTTGTTCAAGCCACCCTCGCAACGATCGTCGAGCCCATCCTTGGTTTCGCAAAATACTCAGTCTTCCCATGGCCTACTTACGCTCACCGAAGTCAGTGTGAGCGAGGTTGACGATACCTTTCTCCTGACCTTTAGGTATGCTGAACACCATCCTCAGTGAAAGCTCTGACCCCTTTTAGAAAGCCCCTCGAGCGCCCAAAGACGATTCACTTAGCTTCACTTGCATCGCACGACATTGCCGTTCGCTTACGCTACATGGAAGAAGGTATGCGACCTGAATGGGAGTCGCGACCCTACCAGTATAATGTGCCAGACGATCTTAGACAAGACACCCTTCGCCAGGCCAGTCCACATCCAGTTGATCAAGATTCTCTGGACCGCACCCTGATTGGATATTGCATAGCCTATGATGTACAGCCTGAAAATATCAGCTATCAAGTTACATATCCAAGCGAAGACTCTCCTCGCTTTGAACTCCTACAACCAGCAGGTCCACGAAGGAGACAATACACAAGGCTTGAACTCCTAGCAGTCATGCGCTCTCTCCGCTACAATGAGACCTTCGCAGGAATCTCATTCAAAGGCGTTCAACTAGACAGTCTGAATGGCCTCGAGGATCCTAACGGCGCAGAACACGTTTGTCTAAAGACCAAGCGAGGCACATTCGCGCGGCTAGATGTTGAGGAGCTCGAACGATCCTGCCTCTTAGTACAAGAAATTCGTGCTTTGGCATTGACAAACCGCAAGTTAAGAAGGCTAGATTTCACATCTTGCATTACGAGGAGACCCAAGGACCGTTCAGACTCGGACAGTAGCATCAGGGACAGAGGCTGCGGTATTGTGGAAGCCTTGTTTCCACTTTGCAAATACCAAACCACGAATGTTGATTGGATTGCTCTGAACAATATCTCTCTTGGAGAAACCGACTTGGATTATTTAGTTGCAGCAGCGGTCGAACGAAACTGTCACTTGAGGGCGCTCGAGCTCAGTGGTTGTGGTCTTACTGATCGTGCCCTTTCTCTCGTTCTTGATGCACTCCGCGCACAAGAAAACACCCTCGAAGCCATCAATTTATCATCCAATACATTCCGAATCTCGCCAACCATCTTCGACTCCCAAATTGGCGTATTCGGGTACCTCACGAAACTCGATCTCTCTCACGTTGCTATTTCTTCTGGCTCTGAGCCTCTGATCTCAGTGGAGACCTTTCAGGGATGGCGTTTACAAGAATTGATCCTGAGTGGGACATCTCTGAATGCTCCGATGATTGATGCTATTGCTAGGTAAGCCAAGCTTTGAGCCTACACTGAACAAGAACACTTATCATTTACAGTTATTTGGTGAACTATAAACAATCAAAAGCGCTGCGTGAGCTGCGATTGGATCACTGTTTTCTCACCGGACAAGATATTGCCTATCTATTGCAATCAATGACCGAAACGCCCGGCAGAGCTCGAGAGCTTCATCTCGATGTCAGTGAAAATTATATTGAACAGGACCTCAAAAAACTAACCAAGGCAATTGCTGCTGGCTACGGTCCATCCAGCTTAGCCATACGTCTGATTGAGTTCCAAGACGAGGCTAATTTCCGTAAACTGGTTCTTGCATTTGCAGCAAATAATACCATCCGGCAGCTAGACATGTCCCGTGCATCATTACCCTGTGATGCCTCAGAGGAGACATGCTCGTCTATGGAGAAGATGTTTGCTGAGAACACAAGTATTGAGTGGTTAGACATGTCTGGAGAAGACTCTCGACTGGAAACCACTAAACTCGGTGTGGGTGTAAACAAGGCCCTGCGAGGGTTGCAACAGAACTGTGCTTTGCGCGTCTTGTACATCAAATGTATGTTTCTTGTGGCTCTTTCTCTCACTATTGCTGATGAATTAAAGACCAAAAGCTTGGTTTACAGGGCGCCAGTACCCTCTCAGACGTACTCAAACTTAATACGACTCTACAATTTCTCTATTGTGAAAACAACGGAATAGCACTAACCGGCTTTACTGACCTCGTCAACGCACTACATCGCAACACTACGCTTCTATACCTTCCTTCCATGCAAGAGAGCCGACAGATGGCCCTCAAGCAAACCGAGGATCAAGTCAAACAAATGCGGGATGATGTATCAATAAGTAATCAATCAAAAGGACTCTCTGTGCGAAGTAAGCTCGCTAGCAAAGTTGGAGGTAAGATGCAAAAGGAGAAAGATCATCCTTCTGGACTATCAGACCAGGATATCAAAGCGGCTCTTGGTCTTGTAGATGAGAGCTGGGCACGACAAGAATACCGTCTACAGCAATATCTGCAACGCAACCACAACATCGCAAATGGTATTCCTACCACGATGGATGTTGACGAAGAGGACTTCGAGCGACCAGACACTGCAAGCAGCTTGGCGAAAATAATTGAAAGAGTCAAGATTGAAAGCACACCAATAGCAGAGAAGGACCTGCAGCTGGGCACTCCTACGCCCTCATCCGAATACGACGTCACGCCCCTGGAAAAGGACCTCGAAATGTCATTCGCACAGAATCGACGAGCTTTCGCATCAACAACTTAATTGCATCTCAATTAGCTTGGCTTCCATAATATTTTTTTGGCTGTACACATTTCGTATTCACAGCGCATCCACATCTTTATTCTTCCCTTCTCAGCACACTGCAGGCAAACACCTCGAACTTTTCGACTTAATTGTATGATATTGAACTTTTAGCATGCGCCTCTAATAGGCCATGCGGCGCATATTTATTTCCGGTGGTGGTTGTTTGGAGCTCAGGGCAACACATCAGGAGCATATCAGGTCAAAGGGTCACATTTAGCATCGGCTGGACATTTGGATTCGCTTTGCCAGTTGATGATACCACATAGAAGAAAAAACCTACCCATTCTTCCAACACATAAACCAAACACACAAATGCCAAGCGCAAAATCTGAAATGAGCATATTATGTTATCCCACAATGTTCCCTCATAGCCCATGTGGTCAAAACAATCTACGCCATATTCTCGCCTCGCGCGTCTATTGGCTCCCGGAGATCATCCCACCATACCCACCCCAATTGCGGTCTGTGCTTCCTTGGATGAAAGCTGCACTTTGACATCACCCTTTCCATCCAGAATCGAATTTTTATACGGTCGCCTTGCGCAGAAAAAAAAAACAAGAGTCGGTTTATCCATGATTACACACATATCATGGTGCGACAACATGGTAGTCTAGAGAAGGACGACGAGACGAATCAGGCGGCGTGGGAAGCTGCGAAGGGAGCTGCTTGGGGAGGAACGAAGGTATGTACGGAGATGATTTGGGAGAACGGTTTTGTTTGGGGATGGAGGCCTAAGAGACGGGCTGTGGGTGTTGCGGCTTACGTGTTTTGATTGACGGTGGAATCTGGTTCAAGATGCGCCAGGCGGTTTTGACCTCTGGGGGTACAAGGAGTTTGAAGGAGTGTATGCTGACGATGGCAGTGGGGCGCTTTCTTCGCGGTAGCTGGTGGTGCGGCATATGCTTTGTCGCCGTTATATCGAGGGCTTACGGTGCAGTTCAGAACGTACGTATCCTATCCAATAGACGCCACTTTGCTCGCAAGCTCTGTCTCTTTAGCTGAGTCGATTGTGTGTGGCTTTCATCTGCATGTGCTAACGACTTGCAGCTACATTCAAATGTCAGGCATGATAGTAGGCGGCTATCTCGAAGCCGAAAGGCGCATGGGCATCTATCAACTGCAGATGAGGCATCAACGGCGAATAGCACGCGACACGGAGATTTGGCGCAGGTACGAGGAGGATTTCGAGGAACGGGGGACGCCGGGTGTAGGGGCGGAGAGCAATGTGCACAGGAAAGGGTCAGGGGAGTGAAAGGACTTTGGGGGAACAGCACAATGTCAGGTGATGTACTTTTTATTTTATCACGGTCAGAAGCATAACAATGTTCGAGTAGGTTCTGCAAGCCAATTGAGTGCCGCCAATGACGTTTTGGGGGCTTAGTCAGGCATCCCACCGTGCCCCTTCCATCCAAAAGCCACCTTTACATTTGCTCTCTTCTCCAGGCAGCATCTGCTGATCCTCGCACATCACAAGCTGCCCAACTCGACACCACTCTCATTTACAGCTTCATTCACGCTATGGACGTCTTTTGGACTCTGCCACCCGTCACAAGGTAAGCCGGCCGCACCCGCTCTCGGCTGCGCAACACAACCTAACATGTCTCCGCAACAGAACCCTCACTGCTCTTGCTGTCGCTGTGTCGGCGCTGGGCTATGGCCATGTCATTAGCCTGAACCAATATGTGTTCTACACCCCGTTCGTCTTCACGACCAGGATCTTCCCACAGGTCTGGCGCATCTTCACCGCGTTCCTGATCACCAAACCGAAAATCGGCATTCTGCTCGATCCATACTTTTTCTATCAGTATGGCAGCGGGCTGGAGCGCGAGTCGCCCAGGTTCTCACAGCCGGGCGATTTCTTCACCTTTGTGGTGTTCGTCGGGACGGTCATAGTCGTAAGTTGCTTCCATGTCCACTTTGTTGCCGCCCCACCACCTCGAAATATCTGCCCGCCCAGCCTCAAATTCTAGCTGTAGCGGTTCCTGGAATCGAGGAAGATTACCCTTGCATATCACATTGTTCCGTCATTCGCATAATCCAAATAGGGACTGTGTGGTGTGTGAGCATGGTGGGATAGCCATATAGGTAGCCTTTGTGGACTCGCAATTTCACTGGGCGGTTTTGGCTCCCTACATGCTACCCCTTGTCGCCATTCGTAGCATTCTTCAAGTTTCGTGTTTGCTAACTGAGCAAAAGGCAACTGCAGGATATGCTCTAGGCGGATATACCTTCCTCCCTGCACTCACCATGGCCTTCGCCTATATTTTCGCGCAGGATAATCCCACGCGCCAAGTGAGCTTCTTCATCCTCAACTTCGACGCCAAATACCTACCCTACGCGCTCCTGTTCATGACCCTGGTCATGGACGACCCGCAATCCATGTTAACTCAAGCCACGGGCCTTTTTGCCGCACATTTGTACGACTTCCTTACCCGGATATGGCCGACGTTTGGCGGCGGTAAGAATTATATTTTCACTCCGGAAGTTGTGAAGCGGGCATTTGGTGCGGCGCCGGGGCAGGCGCAGAATAGGGCATATGGCCAAGCCATACCGGGACGGAGTTCTGCTCCAGCACCATCCGGAGCGAGCACCGGCGTGAGAAATAGGTGGAGTAGTGCTGGCCCAGGTCGACGACTTGGAAGCGAGTAGAATGTAGTGGAGGATGGCTGTGTACGATAACTTTGCTGATTAGGTCCATGGGTGGTATCATGTCGATTTGGAGATATGTGCACATAAGCAATGGCTGAGCAGCAAGATAGATACCCTCACATATTATCGCTGGGATAAAACCCTCCGCTAATCACAACTTCAACCCAGACATTCCTCAACCCAACAAACCCAAAAATATGATTACTCTCTCATCCATGCATATGCTTTCCATCAAGCCTTCCCACTCCCCACCGGATTCGACGGCCCATCAACCGCACGCTCAACATGCCCAGCAACCCCATTCTTACTCGCATCAAATTTGCTCCCCCCAATCACCCATCCTTATCCAACGGCCCACCCACTGCCCGCGGAATCGAACCGAGCGCTCCATCCGGGTTGAACCGCTTCCCAATCGCGTCCGCAGACGACAGAATTGAGAGGGGTTCTTGTTGCGTTCGATTAGCACACGGCGGGTAAGATGACATGATGCACCTCTTGTGGAATGGCGTTTGTGTCTTTCTTTGCGCCGAGGGTGGAGGCGGTGGAGACGGTGTTGTCGGTCATGTTTGGTGTGGCTGTGGTGAGGGTCGATTGGTCGATGAGGGGGGCCTGCTGATTTGAGCGTTTAGGACGTGGTTAAAGATGTGTTGCTGGGAGGGTGGGGGGGGGGGGGGGGGGGGGGGGGGGGGGGGGGGGGGGGGGGGGGGGGGGGGGGGGGGGGGGGGGGGGGGGGGGGGTTATATGTGAGGGTGGAGATGGTCGATGATGCGGTGGGGAGTCGTGATGGTGGTCGGTGTAGTGGTGATGTCATGATGGATGGGGACAATGATGTAGATGGGTAATGGTGGTTTGATCTATGTGATTTATAGGGTTTGGCTGGAATTAGAGTGGGTAGGGTGCTGAGGTTGGGGGTGTGTCATGTGCTGATTTTGGGTTTAATCATAGACTTTTTGAAAGGAGATTGTGGCGCAAGTTAAACCTCACATTGTTGGAAAATGCGATTCGTAAAAGAGCCGAAGAAATGAGCTTGATATCGTGTGAACTGTCCATTGTATGCCGCCCACCTTGGCTGCGAATATTTACTTCCTCGATTTCCGAGGTCCGCCAACCCTTGGAAACTGCAGCGGGAGTTTCAATTTCGCTATGAAATGATTCTTTGCCTCGGCCTTGTTCAGTTTCCATTTAGTAAGATCTGTCTGTGTCGGTGCTTTGACTCTGCAACCAAGCTCGGTAAAATATCCTTGGATTCTGTAACTGTATGTCAGCAATGATGTTCTACTTCCATGTGGCTAGCGTACTCTTTGTTATTGATTTTTAGATCATCCCGAAGATCGTTCACGTCTACCTCCTGGTCGTCGACTACCAGCGCAGCAGCAGCAATATGAGTCAAGATATTGTCAATATTCCATCTAGGCATCTCGAACGAACTAGACATATTAGCTACTATATATATCCAGATTAGCTAATACATACTTTTCAGGAGCAAATTTCCTTCTCAGGGCCATGATACAACCCGCTGGCGTGTCTTCGCCCATGAGCGCTTCAAGTTTCTCCCTCTGTGGGATTTTCTTGGCAAATCTGCCCCCGCCAGTCAAAGCCGCATTGAAATTAATACAGAGCAGGATGAAACGCAGGACTTTGAGTTTCTGGATCTGCTTGTTCTTGGCGAGTCGGACAATGCGCCTAGCAACATACTTGCTGCTCACGTCGACACCTTGACCGGCTTCGGAAGCTTGCACCCAGTCTCTAACATCGATCATTGTCATGAGTTCGCTGCCGATGATAGTCTCAATGGGATATACATCGCTCGGATATTCAGCTGCCATGTTTGGCGTTGGGCGCGGCTTAGAGCTATCAACGGCGGCTTCGAGCTCTTCCTTTGTCGGCATAGAGCCAGTGGTGGTAGACATGTTTTGTAGAATATTTCCTGCGACATTGTCGTTTCTCACCGTGGCTGGATCGCCGGGCTTGGCGCTTCCAATTGCGTTCAGTGTCATGTCTTCGATGGCCCTCCTAGACTTCTTGGATCCAAATTCTGCTGCAAGGGCATGCCGCTTCGCCATCATGGTCGCTTGGCGTGCTTCGAGCCTTTGCTGCTCTTCGCGCATCTCTTCTGTCTCGCTTCTCAGTGTACTCCTTACAACCACCCTCTTGACGGGCACAATCTTGAGCTTGTTGGTCGCGGGATCAAAAACGCCGATATAATCCTTCAATTGGCTCTCTGAGCTTCCATCTTGCTCTTCCTTCGCCACATAGTCAAGACGAGCGTGTTCCGAGGATTGAAGAAGCAGCTGTTCGGTTGTGCCTTCTGGAAGGATCTTGGTGCACTTGTAGGGACCAAAGCTTATATTTGATGGAAAATTTAGCCCTGGAGTAGTAGCTTTGATGCACAGTCAGTTTTGTCTGGTCTTTAGCCTGCTGAGCAGTTTCGTCCTCACCTAGCAGCGGGCCCAGCGATTCCTTGTTCTCCAGCATCTCCACTTGCACCTTGCCCCGAGCTATCGCCACCTTCTTTTTGGGCCGTTCGCCTCCATCCTCGCGTCTCTTTCTCTTCTTCTCCGACATGTTGTTGGTATTGCGTTGTCGTCGCCAGGCGTTTGGTTAGCTGAGTCGCGCTCGAACTTTTTCTGGCCTCAAATTGGCAGAATTAGGCGGTCACGACTCGCTTAGAGCTTCCCGACAACGGGGGCCCTACTAGAATATCCATGACGTCGACGCGTCCCGCGGAAACTCACAAGATACAACCACGGTTGGATACTTACTTCTATTCCTCAACAGATAAGAACCAATGTAACCATCAAGCCTGCCAGTCCCCACCTTTAAATCTTCTCCATCACGTCTTCATCCATCCCCTGTTGACCCACCATGTCTGTCCTGATAAGCCACGCGCAACACGCCGCCAGCAGTGCAGGCAAGCAGGTCCAAATAACAGCCGACAAACTATTTCCCCCGCAGCAACGCGAGCAAAAGTATAAAGACCTTCATGCATTTGCCAACCGTAACCCCAAACTTGCCGTATGTCTGGTGTGCTCGTCCCAGTCTGCACAAGCCAGCTGACGCGTCTACAGATATTCCTCGCTGTTCAGGCCACTCTAGCCGGCATCCCATTACTTCTCTTCGTCGTATTTGCAGCCTCAACCCTTCTAATCTCTCTATCGACATGCCTTCTCTTCGCCATTACCACTGCATTCGTGTACACACTATTCGCCGTCGGCGTTGCGCTGATCTTTCTAATTCCCACCTTGTTCCTTGCCAGCTGTGCAGCAACTTGTTTCTTTCTCTGGGGGCTTGTGGTATACATGATCCTGCGACGTTTGAATGAGGGCCAAGCGCCATCGAAGCCTGGTACTCGGGTTGGCGATAAGCTGCATGGTTTGACAGGAGGGAGGTTGGAGTGGATGGTTGATGGAGAGGAACAGACTGAGAAGCATGTGAAGAGGTTCAAGGAGGATGAAAATGTACAACTCCCAGCGCGGGAAGGTGGTGATGCTTCTGTAAATGGACACGATTGGCAGACAAAATGGGATGGAGTGCAGGAACAGCACAAGGAGTATGCGGGAGAACATGATGAGGTCAAGATGTAGTGAGTTGGTGACAATACGATATGATGATTGATGCTGATTATTTGCATAGACGACACAAGTTGGCCCCTGACTTCCATTCTTGTCTTTGTAATACTTTCCTCCGCCGTCAAATATACCTCTTCTACAATTCTTTCTGCATGACAATAGGCTACTATGTCTTATATTTTATCTGTGAAAGGACACCACTCATGGTGCCTGGCAAATCAAGCTTGTTATGCAAGTTGAATCTCTCAATGATGCAACGAAGGTGAAGCTCTGACAGAGCTCTACCAGCTTAAGTCTGATCCTTCTACCGGTCAATCGACACCCGCCAACTAGGAACTTTCTTCTTTCGTTCATTTATCATCACATGCTTCTCACATTTATACCCAACTGAACATGATACCATATACCTATCTTGTCCCCTCACCAAGTTTTCTTCACGGACTCGACCGGCCCGACATATCTCGTCCTTCCCTTGATCAAGAAGTACGCCACGGAGAATATCACCACCGTACCAAACACCAGTATGTTCCAGTTCATGACCGCCGGTGGTGGATGAGGTGTCTGCGGAAAAAATGTCATGACAAATGCGAGGGTGAGAAACAGTACCGAGAAAATGTTCAGAGGCAGACCGAAACGGCCAAGGGAGAATGGAGATGGTAGGAGTGGCTGACCACGCAAACGTTTCAGCGTGACACAAGACACAGACACAATGTAAGATGAAAGTAAGGCGCCCGTGCCGAGAGAGGTGACGATGTTGAAGGCGACTGTAGACCCAATGTTGATCAAGGAGAGGAGTACGGCGAAGGCGTAAGAAACCTGCGCAGTCAGATTCTGCATGAAATGCATGAGGAATGGCTCACCATGACAGAGTTGAGAGGTATATCCCATCCCGGACGCACCTATGCAAGTATTAATCATATTCCGCTTTGAATCACTGCATACAGCTTACATGCGCGAGCCACTCAGAGAACGGCAGCCCTCTGTCCCTCGCAAATGCCCATACCTGTCTTGAGCTGGTGGCTACATTGGTCACGCACCCAAATGTCGCCATAACGATCAAAATAGACGTCATAGCGCTCGTACCCGCCTTACTTTGCGTGACATTGTAGAACACCTGGATGAAGGGTTGGCCTGTTGGCGTACCGAGAATCTCCTCAACATCGCCAACCAGCATAGCGAACGTGCAAAGCATGACGAAACCCAGGGCACCATTAGCAAGTGCTGTCGCAATCATAGCGCGCGGAAGTGTTTTGGAGGCGTCGCGTAGTTCTTCAGACATGTGTGTTGCGGAGTCTGGGCCGATGAAGGAAAAAATGGGAGTGAGCATACCCACCAGGCATGAGGCGCCGATGTTGTTCCCTGAATAAATCAGACGATGATATGGCTTGGAAACTTGAATACATACATCCGCCTCCATCTCTAAAGGTTGTAAATACTTGTTTGGGATCGCTTTTATCACCAAGAACCCAGAGTGGGATTAGGATCGCAATGAAGCCACCAATGTGCAAGATCAGTACGATTCCTTCGACCAAGGGTAATTTGTTTGCAAGAAACGTGTTGAACAGTTGGCAGAACGTGACTAGTGCGATGACAAGCAAAGTCAGATGCCATCGCTGCGGGACATATTCAGGGTTGTTCAGGACCATGAGACCAGAGATTTGCTGTGCGGACAGAAAGGCCAGTGAGGTGTTGCCCACTTGCCACCCAAGTACGCAGAGCCAGCCAACGATGTAGGAGAGAAACCTTTGGACACGTGGTGGGGCAAATTCGCTGACCCAGTGGTATTGACCGCCTGTCGTTGGTGCCCTAAGATATATGAGATGAGTATTTTAGGTGGGTAAAGGAACATTACATGGATGCCATTTCTGCCATGGAAATGACAGCAGCAAGAAACCCAACGAACGAACCAATGTACATCCATATCAGGCCGGCTGTACCTCCATTCATGAGCCCAAAGACGTTTGCGGTCTTTCCTACCGTCAGTTGGGTTTAAGCCGTTTTGATGGGACTGATCTGGTACCAGCTGAGTTTCCCATGTCGCCATTAGAACCATTGTGAACCCAAAGATGGTCACAAATTGAAAATTCCTCCGGAGTTCTTGAACTTTTCCCATGCGGAGCATATCGTTTTGATCTTGTTCTGTTCCCTTCTTTTCCACGTATGTGCTGTCTTCATCATGAACCTGTAGTATCTCAACGGGTTCGCCCTGTAAGGGTTTCTCCTGCATGGTCATTTAGAGCAAGTCATACACAAATCCGATAGTTGGATCGCAGTTTCAAGACCTTGAAGGCGGGCTTCATCAATTTTGAATGATAAGATAGGCCGCGACACTCATCGGTATGCGCCCTGCAAGTGTCTCAAATAGCGCTTAGCTGCAGCCATCTCTTTTGCCGGTCGAATAGTATCGCATGCTAGAACTTTATTCGGGTGATTGACGAAACACCGAACAGTTCTCACTTCGCGCATAAGCATGGACCTACATCTAGATGTTCTGTTTTCACTTTTTAGCTGTAGTGCTCGGAGGCAAAGCGATGAGCCGATCGTAACGACTGTAAGGCCCCATTGTGGCGCACGGCACGGGACGACCCATACTTGAAAATTGTGGCTACTATCACAAGCAGCAACGACCATTGGAACATGTGCGATCTACGTAGGAGTTATATTGATGCGAGAGCCATGCGGCGAGGACGTATGTAGTTGTAGTCGGGGCAGCTGCACCCTTGTATGATTTGGAAAATACGACCCACAACATTGAATAGATGTCTTCGAGATTCCGAGGCTGCAGCACCCGCATCAATGAGACTAAAACCATTGCTGCTATCGCAAAGGATTTATGAATCGATACCCTCAATTGGCAAGGCTGAAAGTATGTTAAGCCCACATGATACAACATTCGCCTAAAACCTGTGTTTATTCTCATGGATTATTCACGCGATACAAAAATTACCTGTAGCTTCATAATACAAAAGTATGTATCTTTGAGTTGGTTATGGACACAGGTTCTCAGCCAACCTAAAGGATCAAAACTTAGGCCGCCAGTCTTCCAAAGGTCTGGCCAGTTTTAGCCTTTGGTTCAGATGATAAGTAATTTTAACAGCAGTTTCGGGATTCCTAGGATATAAGGCATCTAGAATCAGGAAGGCATTCCGTCCATCTTTTGCGGGCAATTTGTTCTGTCTTCCAACATGGTGGGGCTCACCTTCAAGTTTTCTCAACGCTATTCTACGAACAACAATTCTATTCCATCCAAAACTTGCTAACCCAGTTGCGCAATATTTTTAAAGTAGAGGTAACATTGTTACCCAAAAAGATGTGGTTCATCGACCGCTTGCTTTCTGGGCTTCTCGCCGATCTTGGCAAATGACTCATTTCTACTCATCATCGTTTGGTGTCTATGATGGACAAGTGCAGCGTAAGTATGTAGTGTAGTCTAATGAAAGGATTTGCAATACGAGAAAAGCGATTTTAGCGGCTGCTAGAGGAAGAACTACATTCCAGCCCACTAGCATATAATTCGCAGCATAATCCCCTCGTATCATGTCTTTGGTATTCAGTAGGAACTTCACTCCCGGAATTTTTAGGGAACCATCAAATATCTTCTCGGCTTATAACAATTTCCATCTATCTGATTCCGTCACTCACGAAACCAATTATGGTTTCTACTAGCCGCGATCTGACCACCGAAGACGGTCTCTGCAAGTATCTTGCTACAAAAGAACGTGAGCCTTCTTCAATAGAGATTCTCACAGGTGGTACTGCAAATTATGTATATCGCGTCCGAGGCAACTCCAACTCCGCCACCATCTACAAACATGCCGCTCCATATCTGCACAGCAATTCATCCTTCGCCTTCGACCCCGCACGAATGGACTTCGAAGCCGCCATACTTGCTTCAGTCCCATCCCACGAAGACTCAACAACATCCAGCGCGCACGCCGTGCAAGTCTATTCATACGACAGTGAAAACAAGCTTCTCCACATCTCAGACGGCGGCAATCAAAATCTCAAAGAAGCATACGCCGAGCCCACGCTCAACATCCGCGACGTAGCCTCCAACCTAGCAAACTGGCTCGCAAAACTGCACGTGTCATCGCGCACCACCGCGATCCACATAGCCGCGCAAGGAAAGACCCTGGGCCCAGACAACAACCACGTCGCCGTGAACATCTACCGCCACTCGTACTCCAACCTCCACACGGCGTTGTCCAAATTCGGGCACGACGCCAGCCTAGCAGACCGCGTTAATTCCGCCTTTGGCGCGCTGCTCTCTACCGACGACGAATGTCTGTGCCACGGGGACTTCTGGCCCGGAAACGTGCTTGTGCGGTTGAAGACGCAGGACCCTCCGGACCTCACAATCGTGGATTGGGAAATGTCGAGGCGCGGAACGAGTGCGACGGATGTGGGTCAATTTACTGCTGAGGCGTTTTTGCTTGATAGGTTTAGGGGTGGCAGGGACTTGAGACGGCACTTTTTAGATGCGTATGGAACGGCGCGGAGGAGGGGTGGTGGTGGGGCGATTGGGAAGGAGTGGATTAGGCGAATGGCGGTACATTGGGCGGTACATGTTGCGTATTGGCCAACGAGGGTAAAGTGGTGTGATGAAGACGAGACGAAAGAGTTGGTTAATATTGGTGTCTCTGTGTTAGAGTGCGCGTTGGCGAGTGACTGGGAGAAGTTGAGGGCGTCGTGCTTGTTTGCCAATGTAGCGCGTGATTGGGAAGCGATTTTTGAGGAAGATTGATTCGGTTTGTAGAGGAAGTTATGAATGTTGCGTTGATGAGCAAGACTCCGAAAGTGCTTTCGCGCCTGAAGAACACACTGCCTTGATCATATCCAAACATCCATGCCGAACGATGTATATTGACATCTTCCAAGGCTCACAGCTCTTTCCTTCCTTTTTGCCTTTCCGCACGTTCCTCCATAACAACTAACTGGTCCTCTCGCCATCCCCAGACCCCAGCGAGCGTCGCGCCTGGCCCTCCCAACACCGTCAATGCCACACCCATGTATATGCCCTTGAAAAGTTTGTCGCCTAGCGGGTCCTCATCGATATCTGGAAGTAGTCTCTGGCAATCGTAGATGGCGATTACAGATGGTATAATATAAACAAGCGCACATACAAGCCAGTCCCATTGGAAAATCCACAGGAGACCTTCATCCATGCTAGTAAGCCATCTGGCAGGACTGGGAAGGAAGACGCTAAAGTATGATACCTTATCGTTCTCGGACGCTGCGATTTTATAAATAACAAAAAAGTGTGAGATGATGGAAAAAACGAATAACGTGTTGTACAGTATTTTCAGATGCGGAATATCGTCTTTTTTTCCTTTTTCTGATACTTGTTCCGGGGAAACAGAGCTGGATACAAGCCACAAAGGGAGGTTGACGAGGATAGGAGCGACCTGGAAGTATGCGACGAGGTTTTGTACCATATCTAGTGAGTTCCATGGGAAGAAGATTGCAACGGTGGGAATTAAATAGATAATGATGGTTGCCGGGAGAATAACTCGTGCGTATGGCAAAGGAATGGTACGACCTGTACCGAAGTAGGCATTTCGGCCTGAGACACGGTGCAACAAGAGCATCCAGATTGGTATGATTACAGCGCCACCGACGTTTTGATATACAAAGGCCCAGATAGCAGTACTATGATGATTGTCAATACTTTCATCTCATATGAGATTGGTAGACTTACTACTTCAACCAGCTCCCGGCATTTCGGTGTCGGCAAGCTTCAACATTCTGGATTGCGCATATGACGGTGAATTGTGACAGGAAGTGAAGTTGCTGCCAGTAAAATGACTCGTTCCATCCTGCAGACCCGGGCAAAAATGCTGCGACAAGAAATGACAGTCCATTGTCCAGGGGCGCCAAGCCAGTAAAGCTCTTTTTCATGGGCACACCATTCGGATGCGTGCCGGATGCCACGGTATCAACGAAACCAACAGGAGCGTCATTGATAGTAAGGTATATGCGCATGAACCAAGCTCCTACAGCAGAAAGGAGAGCTAGGACAATGAGCAACAAGGTGTTGTATGGGCGCGCCCCTGTGAGATTTATGGACGGAGTAGCCATGATGTGTGGTTGGTCTTTGGAGAGGCCAGGAGATCCAGGGGATTTTATTGATTCGACTTCAACGTCTGGATTCAGTCTTCTTTCCTCAATCCTTCGTGGTTCGTAATTGCTTACGCCCAGGTTCTATGGAGCGGACGTTCGGACGACCGCGCCATGGGCCGTGCGTAGAGATTGGCTTGTTGCTCGTGGTGCTGGCACTAACCGGATCGGAATAGCAATGACTGTTGGTAGATATTGAACAATTCTACAAAGACATTCCCCTTGCCAGTCGGCTGGTAGGCTCGCCCGGAAAGAGCGGCAGTGCCTTGGCCAGGCTTTATTGCGGAATGTAACGAGCGTGCTCCAGATTGTGGACAGCCCAAGGGTTGGACTCTGACGTCACGGCTGCATTCCGAGGTACCTGCGATGAACTGTCATTTTCAGAATTACATGCGCCTCGTATCGTGTAGGGATGACCTTGATGTAATAGTTTGTACCTGTTGATATTTAGCTTGTAGCTACACAAAATATAGGATTAAAGCGTGAAGTTGCGGATAGTAAAATGGGTTCCTGCCAAGTCGGGCACCTCACGCGACTGCGCGATTCCCACGCGCGACTGCTCGCCGGTGATGTCATATCTCCACATCTCGGGACGATGCAAGCATCATCAAGATCGGCCAGGTTTCATGCAGGGTCGGCCTGAATTCGTGTTGAGAAGGCTTGGTCATTGGACACAAAGCTGCAGCCAGGCGTAACTACACGTCGACATTTCCCCTTGCCGAGAGCTTTTGCAGTTTGCTTCTCATCTCAGTTCTGCCATAACCATCCCACACCTATTACGACACGTTTTCCAGCAAAGCAAAACCAACGGGATCCGTAAAGATATGGTTGGAACGAGGCGCAATTTGCTCAGTCACAATTCAGGCTACGGTAACGCCAATGGCAACGGAAATGCCCTACGTACTGATCTCGAGAGTGGCTATGGTGCAATCAACCCCGTACCCCCAAAGCAAAAATTACACGATGCAATCAAGCAGACAATGAATGATAATCGCGCTGCGCATATGAAGAAACAGCTCATTGACAATGTTGACCACAATCTATTGGAGCAATACAGAAAGAGCGAACAAAGCGTATGTTTATACAATTTGGAAGTTATACTGCAATCGACTGAAACCACATTAACTAGTTGGAATGTATATCAAATAAAAAAGTTCGCGCCTTTTATAAGGAACAGAATCGCCGCCTCGACGACTGGCTCGAAGTAGACATGGTCGTTTCGTCACTTGCCGATCATATAGTCGATAGTATGCACCCACGAGACACAGATGAAGACGGCGTAGCAGAAGATAGGGGCCCACTGGGTATGAGTGGGGAAGATCTGGAGCCTTTCCTTCCGGAGGATGAGCGCGAGCGACGAAGAAAATCAATCAAACGTGTCGAATGGGCCATAAACGTAGGTTTGATGAGTGTGCCTGAATACAGAAGTTGATTTGAGACAGATCAACGTCATCGTCAATATCTTCCTCCTAGCTGCCAAAGGTGTAGCAGCCATCTGGTCCAATTCGCTTTCGCTCATCGCATCTCTTGTGGATTCGGCCTTGGACTTACTGTGCACGATCATCATCTGGACTACAAATAAGTTGGTGGGCTGGCGTCTCTCAAGATTGAAGAAGAAATTCCCTGTTGGGCGGAGACGATTGGGACCAATCGGCATTCTCGTCTTTTCCATCATCATGGTCATATCCTTCCTGCAAATTCTGAAGGAGTCGGTTGAAAAATTGTTGCCGGGTGGCAGTCATAAAGTCGCCGAGCTACCCCCAGCAGCTATCTTCGCTATGGTAGCTACAATCGTCGTGAAAGGGATCATATGGGTTGGGTGTGCGAGAGTACACACAACACAAGTTCAAGCACTCGCGCAGGATTGCAAAACTGGTGGGTGAACGTTGTTTCTAAATTACCACGGTAGTGAAAATCTAACAGATTCAGATGTATACTTCAACACCTTGTCTCTTCTTTTCCCACTTATTGGCAATAAACTTCATGTATGGTGGCTCGATCCACTCGGTGCTACTTGTCTCTCCTTATTCATCATTTACGATTGGGCAGGAACCTGTCTCGAAAATATCACTCGTCTAACGGGCCAAGCAGCAAGTGACGACCTGGAGCGCAAACTTCTGTTCATGGCATACCGCTTTGCACCGCTTGTGGAAGGATTCAAAAGCCTGAAATGCTATCATGCTGGAGACGGCGTTTGCGTAGAGGTTGATGTCTTGATGCCAGAAGATGCTCCACTAAGTAGGTGTCATGATATCGCGGAGACGTTGCAATACTGCTTAGAGGGTTTGAAAGAGGTTGATCGAGCATGGGTCAGTATTGATTGTGAGTATCTCTGCTGTGATGTATGTGGAGATGGCTAATATGCACTAGATACATCACAAGGCCCGACCGGACATGCCCTCATGGATGGAGAATAATACACATGGGATGACAGGCCTGATATTTGGCTCAATTTGTTCATTGCATAGCATGGTGTTCTGGGACCAACCACACTTCGATTGAAGGGCCTTCTCATCGCTTCTAGGGAATTTGATTATGAGTAGCCTATTATAGATCGCAACAAGTTGATCCAAGTATCCAATCAATGTATCCCCCATCAGGATTACTTAGGAGAAAACATTTCTTTACCAATATTCGCGAAGGAAATTCGTTGTGTGTCTGTACGGAATTGCAAAAGCAAAAACCTACCCAATGATACAATTATTCAAAGTGAAAGTCACTTTTCCACATCTCTGCCTTTCTCGCTTTCTGTAAAGCTAAGTTTACTATCAATCGCGGGTGACGGAGCTAGTACATAAAGTGACTAGACCACTCGCTTCACCCGAAAAACCCAAAAGCATGATCCCCAATATCCGTACCCAACGCTCCATAAACGAGCCAAACAACATTTTACGAATTAAAAATAATCAAAAGATAAACATAATTTGTAGCAACCGCATCTTCAATGGCAGACTCCTCAGAACCCAGCCAAACCGCCCAAACACCAACCACAAATGACTCTAGCGCTAACGCCAGCACCACGAGCGCAGAAGCCTCATCACCAAGCACCGCCCCCTCAAAAGCGCCAACATGCGCACAATGTAGCAAATCACCCGAATCGATTAAGCAATGCTTGAAATGCCACAGCGTCTCATACTGCAACAAGGACTGCCAAAAAGCGCATTTCAAAACTCACAAAAAGGTGTGCGCTAGCCTTGCGCAGGAGTACGTGAAATTGCATGAGCCGAAGATGGCGAGTAGCTCGGCTACCGCGAGGGGTGGCGCGAGGGAACGGGGGCTGCAGAAGTGGCAGGTAAGTGGAGTGGTGCGAGTAGGAGGTTGCCAGAGGAAGGCTGACTGTGGTAGTTTGATACTTGAACGCTGGGTGGAAGAGAGGAATGTTTGTGTATTTCGAGTCGATTGGGGGTCTTGGATTGGATGTGGAGGTCTGAATGGTGAGGCGTATTTGACGGTGCTAGGGTGGTGGGCGACAAGAACATGAGGCACCTTTGAAAAAAAAAACCCCCCAATAATTGTAGTATTACTTGGGTTTATTTACGAGGTAGAAGAGCCACCAAGGCTGGGATAAGTGGTATTAAATAGCTGGCAGGAATTCCTCAATATCGATCAAGAAAATGAGCAGAAGTAAAGTTTCTGGTAGGTGATTGGATTTTCCGCAATATAATCTCAAAGGTTATTCGCGATGCGGCAAAATTTCATCAGCAAGTGAAAAGTAAACCACTCGTCAGAGTCTAGTGAATAATCTTGAGCTGCTTACCTACTTCGCCATATTTTTCTGCGCACTACCAGACTCTTAGAATTGCAACACCTCAACCTCAAGTGTGTGCACAACTATTCTTTGCAACGCTGCCACCCATGTCGAAACAAATGGGCAAAGGAGACCCGAGGAAGAGGGGAGCGGCATCACTGGGAAACGTACCTGAACTACACTCGCATCCCATCCCCACTACGCTTTCTGTGCTTTCCCAACGTTTGATCGGACCCTCGCACGACTACTTTACGCCTTGGAAGGACACGCGCGGAGCCAGCCCCTCCCACAATCAGCGCAAGCTCGACAAGGGAAAGGCGCCCGTCCGACGAAACAACGGATCTATGGTAGATGCACTAGGCTCACAGTCCGAAGACGGCTTTTCTAAAACGGTGTCGAAGCCGACGGTGTCGAAGCCGGCGGTGTCGAAGCCGGCGGCTGCATCACCGGTTCCACTTGCGCGAATCAACAGCATGATATCCGACCCCGCGGGCTACCAAAGCCAATTCCCGCATATTTCTATCGATCCCTACAGCAAGCGAAACACTAAAGATTTCCTAAGGCAGATTGGCGTCCAAGATGCGCTGGACGACATAAAAGATGAGTTTAAAAGGCAGTTAGCGCAGAATGAGCAGCGTCTCATGCAGCAATTTGAAGCGCGTCTAGTGCAACAGGCTGAAGTGCGTTTATCGCAGCAGGTTGAAGAACATCCGGAGCAGAAGAATGATGAGCATAACGCGCAGAAGAACGATGAGAATAATGCGCAGAAGATTGAGGAACCATGTCAATGCCAGTCTTTGGAGCCCATGGACTCCAAGGAAAGTTCCGAGGGGGACTTTGAGAACAACCCTGACGAGAGCGATACGCCACGGGAGTGGCAAACCACCAAAGAGCTCCAGAGTGAGGTGAAGGAGTTGCTGCAAGTGAGTGAAGCGGACATTACGTTTCTCAGGAACAAGATCGAGGATCTCGAGTTGAAGTTGCAAGTCAGCGATGCAACGAAATTCTTCTATAAGCAGACCGCAAAACAGTTGAAAGGAAATGGGGACAAGCTCATCAAGCTGACGGGTGAGATCGAGAACATGAAGGCGGAGACTGAGAAGCTCAAGGCAAAGTTGGAGAAGAGTGAGAAAGAGAAGGAGGCGGGTAAGAAAAGGATTGCAGCGTTGTTAGAGCAAGGCGCTACGCTTCAAGAGGCGAGCGCTTAGTCGGTGCAAGTCAATGATCCATGGGGAGACAGTGGAACGGATCAAGATAATAGCGGATTGGGACGTAGTAAACATAAGAGGGGTTGGGAATAAGATGATATGCAGTGAGTCCTAAGATAGGCCATGGAAATAACAAGGAGATATTATCTAAAGCAATAAGGGGACTAACAAGGTTCAGATAGAGACAAGGACGTTATCAAAACCGATCATAGAAACAAAAACTGGTGTCTGGGGGAGATCTGGAGGAATTCTCGGAAACAAATCTGGGGGTTGAGGGGAGCGGATAGACGCGTTGAGAATATCCCAGGTAAAATGGCTGACTTCAGTGAACAGGAGGACAGAGTGGACATATTTAATATCCCCGGTCGGCAGAGTTGGTTCCAAGATTTGCTAGACTGAGAAATGATCTGTTGGTAAGCCAGCAATGTCCCGAAGCAGGCAAACTCACACGATATATAGTAGAGGTATCAGTCGGCGGTTTGAAGAGCAGAAGGGTCCTTGCAGATGTTTGATATTTAGTGATATGTGTGTTGTATCAGTGTTGTGCTATGCTACGCGAGCAGAGTATATAATGTCGCTTTGGGCACATCTTAGTCCCGGATTCCAGTATGGCGCTCATGGGAGTTTTGCGTTACGTGGGGGGAGTTGTTAAACCCCTTGGACGATCACATTTCTTTCTAGCTCGGAAGGTGTCGACTCCAGACTACTAGAAGGCCGTATATTGGAAGGACGGAAGGAAGAATCATAACTCGTGAGGTCATGCCACGTGAACCACTGAACTGAACGACTCCATACTCCACCCTCGCTTCGGGTTCATTGCTTATGCCCCCGCCCGACTCCATTGCCAAATGAAAAACGAGCATCATTTCTCCCCTTCCAACGCCTCGCTTGTTGTCTTCTTCAAAACATGACGATCTTCTTCACTCATGTGATCCACCTTCTCGACTAAAAGCTTCTTGAGAAAGATGTTCTCCTTCCTGAGGCCGTCGTTCTCTGCCTCGAGCTTCTTTGTTCGTTCTTGCATCTCGCGAGTTGTTTCTACGAGTTGCTGCTCACGCTGTTTTTTCTTTTGGCGAAAGCGCGCAGAAGCCGCCTGATTGCGCTTACGCTTATCCTCATCCGCCTCGAAGATGACGGGATCCGTCATGAAGCTTGCTGGGTTGGGGTCGGGACTGGTTGCTGAAGACGTGGAGGTAGCGTTGCTGTCCGGATAGGGGGTGCGATACGCGTTCACGTTGAAGTTCGGGGCGATGGGCGAAAAGCCATTGAGATCATCCAGAATCGACGGCTCATGTTCATACTGTTGGGAAATGGGGTGCGTAGCCATACTGGGCAAGGTGTATTGCAAGCCTCGGAGGAAGTGTTAGCTACCATATCAAATGCGGGAGCGGATCGAAGCGGCGTCCGTCATCTACTGGAGTGCCCAAGGATAGTATGGTCTCCGGTGCTAGCCTCTGCCCATGCAGCGCCGCGTAGATGCTTGCACGTGCTAATGTTGGCGTGTCCAGTTGGGTGGGTCACGTGCTGGAATGCGGTGCTCGCTTCGCCAGAGCACGTCATTGAGACTAGGGCTGACGACATCCAGCACCAGTGACCAGCGACATGGAGATTGTGACCACGGGCAAGGAAGCAGAGACAAGGAGAGGATGCTGAGGTGCGGAGGGATAGATAGCGCCAACATGAACCAGCATTGAGAATGAACCCAGATAAATAGAGCGCCACGCTTACCTGGGAGAGACACTCCGCTGCTGTGCGACGGGTACGTGTATTGGCCGTGTGGATATACATCCTGCGCCTGCAGATGATGAGACAAAGTCGGGTAGTCATGATCTGGAAAGAGTTGTGCGGCGTCGAGAGAGCCGTACGTGTCACGTCCAGACAAACTGATCAACGGTCAGCTCGTCGCAAAAACATGTGGTCGCATAGCGTGTACCTCCCACTGGCAGATGCGTCGATGAAGGTCTGCCGTCCAAATGTTTCTTGATGATGAAACTCCGACATTACTCTCCATCGGCCACATGCGTTCGGCTCGTCGTCGAGGCGTCCGAGTCGTTGAGCCCTCGATGCGGAAGGTTATGGGTGTTGAGGTAGAACTCGGGGTAGAGCTTGGAGCTGGTGTTCTGGGGGGTTGAAAATGCACTCGTCGCAACGCGCATGTGTGATGATGTCTTGTCCTATAAGAATGATAAGCAGCATGCACCGCCAGCCCACACCCGTGCGAAAACTTATGTTTCCAGTCCTGGAGTTTGGCGATCTCGAGCGATTGCGCCATATCGCCTCTGTCCGTGGAGTGACCTCCACGCTCTTACATAACTCGTTAGCCCCTGCCACCACTGTAACACCCAGCATTTCCACGGTGGTCGATTCAAAGCCCCCGGAAGTTGTCGCCCATGTCGAAACATGTCTTCAATACACTGCCATCATATGTAACTCCTGTTGTTCTTCAGCGCAGGTGATGAGACTGGTCACATCGGATACTTCTCCTGTTCCAGCACCTTTCGCGTGCGAGCGATGAGGCCATCCATTATAGCCCCTCATATATTCAGTCCCAACCATCCGGAGTCGCATTGTACCTACGAAACTCATAATGCTGCTGTGTCGGGAGAGATAACCTCTGCACTGTGTAAGTTCACCACAGACATTATACATACTCATCGCCACGTGCCACAGGTTAAATTTCACCTGAGAGACTCTTCCGACATAACACCACAAAGCAGAGCTCTTCCCCTACATAAATCCATAGCTATCCACACGATGAAAACCTCCACATACTACGAGGTTCTTGGTTTGCTGCCATCCGCCACTCCAGGAGTCATCCGTGCCGCGTACAAAGCTCTCAAACAAATTCACGGTCCCGATGAGACTGTAAATTCTACTGCAGGCGAGCGGGTCTGCCATGCTACTATATTCAATGATGTGCAGGCAGCATATGATGTGCTAAGCATGCCCCCCCTAAGAATGGCCTATGACTATGAGCTTTCCCAACATGGCAATAGAGTCGATGGAGGACGCTCGACGTTCCATCGCCCTTCTTCACCTTGCCAGAGCTCGAGCCAATCGGGGCGTAGGCTAACCGTGAAAATAACGACTCCGGAAGAGAGGGCTGAAATGCGAGCCAAAGCACGCCAGTCAGTCGAGAAACTCCGTGAAAAGCGTGTAAATCGTAACAAGGAAGATGCAACACTGGATATCCCTGGTTTGAAGAATATGCTTCAGACATGGCTGACTTTGGCTGAGGAGAACAGCACTGACCCAGCAGTGAAAGCTCACTGTACAATCCAAATTTACGAGTACAAACAAAAGATGACAGAGCGCGAGAAGGAACATGCCGAATGGCTTGAGAGAATGTCAACTCCAGTTTCAAAGCAATGTAAAGCCGTTCTAGGAGCGCCCCAGAAGCCAGAACGGACTTCCTCGTCAGAACGGACTTCCCCGTCAGGACGTACTCGCTCGGCAGAATCTACACAAGCTGCGACCAATTCCGCATCTCGAAAGAACCCACCATCGTCTACTGATTCACCAACCGCGAGACTTTGTAGTAATCAGAAGGCTGAAATTCGCGAGCGTGTTGAAGCCGAACGTGTTGCTTCCGCTGCTGCACGAACAGAAGCCCGTCTACTTGAAAAAGCTCAACGAGAAGCAGCCAAACAGGCACATATAGACAAGAAAGCCGCAGCAGTCCGTGCAGACAAGGAAACAAGGAAAGCTAAGATGGACAGACAGGCCCAGAAGGATGCTGAGCGCATTGCAAGGGCTCGAGCTAAGGTTCGTGCCGCCCCAAAAGGTACTGTCGATGCATCTGTTGAAGATAGGTCCCAAGCCCCTGGTTCAATACCAGCTCAAGCGGCGATTTCTGTTGTGGGTCCTACTAATCCGGAAGAGGATCAAGGAAGTACGAAGAAAACCTGCGATAAATGTGGGGTCAAGCATGCCGGTTTTCTCGAATGGCGGGCGTGCATGCAAAGTGCGCAAGAGGTTGAAGATAGTCTGAGGCCGTAAACTCTTCTCCAGTCGAAATTTAATGCGCTATTTAAAAGCTTCCCTCCAAGAGATTGTAGTAGTCCTCGATGTATCTCCATAGGTATTGGTATACCATTTGGTTTGTTACCCCCAAGATCTTTTACAACCCGTCCACTACCACCACCTTTTTTTATAATGGCGTTAAGTATATTGTTCATATACACTTTGAATGGATCAGCCTTACTTCTTTCATTATGCTTGTTCTTCTGGATCATCTTCGATGTGATATTTGGTGGCTGCTGGTGGCCTTGATAGGCATCTTTAGTCCTGTTCCAATTGTGGCATTGTACCCCTGAGCATCTTAATGGCATTACTTGGGGGCGTGATATCGTGGGGGTAGTATGATAATATCATCACCCGAGTCGTATAAAAGCGATTCTCCGATTCGCTACAATCCCGTACAGCATCATGAACAATTGGCTGCTTGGCAAACCGAAGTCGTTGATTGTAGCCGTTCTCTTACATGGCTTATGGCAACAATCATTCACTTCTTGGTAGAAGATGGACGAAATTGGACTAGCCCATATGATTTCCTCCAATCGGTACCAACCACGCTGCTTTCCTGACGTAGATTTCCAGCATCTTGTTTAGGTATTAATTTACTTAGGTAATTAACGCATACTTGTCTTTCTCCTTCTTCTCCGGGACGGCATGTCGTCTTAGTTTGGAACTCGTGAGTAAATGGCACGGTCGAGTCTCCATAGGGCGGGCGTCGTCTTAGCTTCAAAAATATCATCCGCTAAGGGGCTGAACTCATTTGGAAGATAACATTCACGGGTTGCGTTTTCGATGTCTCAGTATTCATCACCTTAGGTATGAATACGATTGATGTTGATCACGGAAGATGGTGTTTGTTGTTTGGTAAGGTTTTTCGAGTTGCGAGAATACGCGAACGTGAAGGGCTGAAAGGGAGTAAAGTTTCGATATATGTAACAGAATATCAGTAACAGTTTGAGGTGTCGTTCAATTAAGGTTGAGATGCCAGGAAGAAATGACTGATATCATGCGGAGGGAGAGAATCTGGAAGTAGACGCACTAGAGCTGTTTTAGGTTTGGTCTCGCCCGGACCCACTCGGCGATGGGCCGAGATGCACATGTTCTCCGCCATCAATTGACAAATGGCTGTCACTTTGTGCATGACATCGTACACTAGAAGTATATTACCCGGATAAATTCTATTGTAGGCTGAAATACAATTCACCGGTCAGCTGCAGAGCCAAAAAAGATGATGTCGGCTCAGAAAGTGCATGCTCTTGTGCAATGAGCTAGCCGTAATTAGACTAAGACCTACAACATGTGATGGGGAAACAATCGCAGTTAGTTAAATAGCCTGTATGTTAAGGGCTTCCTAAGTTCTCTTGTAGACAATGTCCGTAAGATTGCTATGCTTTTACAAAGGAAAAGAATGGCTCTCGCAGTTTACAACTCATTGGTAACATCGAGTAAACCACCAAGGACGCAGTGATCATGTTTACTTTTGCGTATCCAAATGCGTGTGCCTTGAAAAGGGCGAGAAACAAACCAGATAAGATTAGATAATCTATAATTATCTGTAGAGTCAGGTCATATGGTGTTCTTGATTTGGATAATACTGTCGACGCACGACTCTAGGTCTTTGACAAATGACGGCAAGTCGCTATACTATAGATTTGATAGCAGTCATGCTACTACCAAAAGGTGGGCTACATTGTGGGGTTTGTTGGTTCAAGTACTGACGACATGTAAAATATACTTTTTCCATATCTAACAACAACCAACTTCATCGCTTATCTCGTGTCTAATGATATAGGTCCGACTCACCATTCGAGCTCTATTATGAGGATTGTACTATTGGCAGTTGTGGGCAAGGAAACCTTCATGCTAGGCTTGAAAGCTGCTAGAAGGAAGCTTGAGGTATATTTGTGGGGGAAGAGAGGACCTGTAAAAGCTTTTCTTGAAGCGATCGCGAGGATCGGAGAGGTGAAGGTAACGTATTTGAGCCGAAGGAGCAGCATCAAGAAATTGGAGGTAACTTCAAATTTACCTCTAGCATATCACGACTTGATTCATGGAACCACAGGATATTCTCGTAACACGTTAGCTCTCACTGGTCCCCTCATGGAAGAGCATATCGGGGTTATTAAGCCCTGCAAAAGCAACCTTGTCGTGGAGATCTTTAGTGTGATTGTTCTTTCATAGTGAGCAATCTTAGCGCAGTGGGTGTAGCATTTAAGAGGGTTCAGGAAGCGGTAGGTACTGACCATGAACAATGCGCACCAAACTTGACAATGTGAGTATCGTCAGCCTGGCACGGGGTAGCACAGTACTCGACCTACTCCTTGAATATGTAGGAATGATCCGAATCGTCAGTAAACAGCGCAGCGTCCTTGGCTCAAACCTTCTTGTCATCTTTGCAGGCCTGGCGGGCGACTCCGGCGCCCGGAGAGCACTTATTGTAGCTAAAGATGAGCCATCAGAGGGTGACCGCCAGACCTCGTATCACCGCTGCTCTTCTGCGGTTTCCGCAATATGTAGTTTAGCTTGGCTCTTTTCAAAGCCGCCGTTAGACTCAAACTAGTCCTTGGCGTCGTCTCAATGATCTATCGCAATCATGCCGCACTCGCCCTCGAAGAGGGGGAAGGGGCGGTTTAAGGTCTCTGGCACGATTTGTCTCGAAAAAAAAAAAATTTGTCTTCAGCTACATGGCATCGTGGCGCTTGGAGCGTGCGATCGGGATTGCAGGACTGCACCTTTAGCTACGGTGACTTCAAGTTTCGGTCAGCCTGCTCGTAGAGCCCTGGAGATCACCAGGCTTGGAGGAAACGGGGAGGGTTATGAGCAGCTGTGGAGAAACAGCTGTCTAAGGGCTATACATACCCATGTCGCTGGGAAGAACGCAGTAGGTCTATAGTCGCTAGATGCCTGTAATTAGGCCCGAAATAAAGACCGGGTTAAGACTGACCTGACAAATTTCCACCCCTCTCAACTCCTGAGGTTGTAGAATAACGTGAGTGATTGTGAAATGGTTGTTTGTAGTGCTGGTGGGGTTATTGAATGTCTGTGCGGACATGTGAAGGGCCACTTTGAAGATAAGTTGCGAGAGTAACTTGACTTTCCCTTCTGCAGTCTCAACATTGCTACAACCTTGGCTCTCCCGCGCGTACGATACACCCATACCACAACTACTGCAGTCCACGAGACGCCAACATCAACAGAACTTTCACTCGACTCACATAGCCTCGAAGTTGACTCTGGCGTAATTCACAAACAATCTGTATCCTCGTCCTGCTCACACCTTGCCACACCCTTCCGCATCGCTGCCGCCCACGTGCTCGCTCCCGAGGAGGTCTTTATGGGACTCAAAGGCTGGGAAACAAGGCTGGCATTCAACTGCTATAGCCTGCAGCGGGGCTTTGACAACAATACCGCGGCGGTGGCAGTGACAGAAATCAGGTTCGCGTAATTGCAGTTGGAGGGTTTCGGCCAGTATAGGCAGGCACAACAAGACAGCGAGCTCCCCATGCGCATCTATGCCATGGGCCAGAAATTTTCAGCTCTTCAATCCTTCGAGGAGTTGAAGCGCGGTGCACGTCAGCTCCAGAGGGTAACCGGCTATCGCTTGGCCTGCGAGGCGACCCTGAAGCTCTTTTATGACGAAAGAATCAACTCAGGACGGGCTCTGAACGACAAGGAGCGGTCTGTACAGCAGCGGCTTCACAAAACCGTGCTTCTACAGGCCAATCATCTCGAACAACCGAGTGTGGATTAAGGGAGTACCACTATGAGTCGATGGACCTCGCCAACAGTCCCGGCTTCACCTCCCTGCTTCTCTTCGCGGTTGGTTGTGGCCGCCAGTAGGGGATTGATTGAGTTTTAGACGAGTAGATAGATACCCAAGATTGCTAGAATTATACAAATATGGTTGCCGGTTAAACACCAGTTGTGATTTTCAGAAGATGTGATTTAGAGTATGGCATGCTTAGATGGCAGCGCACATAAGCTGTTGAGCTAACATGACCTCCCAAGCATCATAATGTGCCCAAAAAGCGAGATCGTAACTCGATATACGTGAAATCGGACAAACTCACCTTGATGCAATCAAGCTTCTCAGGAAATACAGCTAAGCTTGTCAGGAAATATAACCAAGCTTGTCAGGAAATACAGCGAAGCTTGTTAGGAAATACAGCAAAGCTTATAAAGAAATACGATCAAGCCTGCTTGGAACTATAGTCAAGCTTGTTGAGAAATGGGTGCTTAAGTCATGGCCTAAACACTCGTTGGAGAAGCAAAAAGAAGAGCGGGAGTAGCAAACTAAGTCCTGGGCAGTACTCGAACCTGCGCAGAAAAAAATATATGCAGAGGATTTACAACCCTGGGAGGCGATCCTCGACCGTTTCGGCAGGCAGTTTTACAACCTCCCTAGACGTCAGTGATAGGCATTGGAAACTAATGATATATATAGCACATGAGCATGTTCTGAGTGGAGCCAAAAAAAGAGCGCTGAATTAGTGAACGAGTCGTGCGGGGTGATCGAGCCTGCACAAAAGGTTTCGCGTAGTGAACGGGTCCTGCGGGATGGTTGAACATGCACAAAAATACGAGTCCTGCGAGGTGATTGAGCCTGCACAAAAAAACCCGAGTGGTAAACAAATCCAGTGGGGTGTTCGAGCCTGAGCAAAAAAGCCATGTAGTGGCAAGCACCGAGGGGTACTTGAACCTGCGCAAAAAAACATATGCAGAGGATTTATAACCCTGGGAGGCGATCCTCGACCGTTTCGGCAGGCAAGTTTTACAATCTCCCTGTCTTTCGTCAGCAGATGATAGATACTGGTAATTAATGATATATATAGCCAATAAGAACACCTTGGGTGAAGCATAAGAATGAGGTGGGGTATCTTTCTCGGGTGAAGCAAACAGAGGAGATGAAGTGGTTCACTCAGGTAAAGCAAAGAGACAAGATGAAGTGGCTCTCCTTGATGCAGCAAACAGAAGAGACGGCATAGCGAAATAGTCCTGTGGGGTAATAAACGTGCGAACAACGTGGTATGTGTAGAGGCCTTGTCGCGGTGCAACTGGATGTCATGACTTTCCATGAGCCGTCAACTGGAAGTCACTGAAAATAAATGATGTTTAGTCTTAAAAAAACCCCGAAACTGATAAAAAGAGGAGTCGGAGTGGCGGTCTTCAGTGAACCAAAACCACGACTTGGAGTAGCAAAATAGTCCGGAAGAAATCGAAGTTATGAAAATAAAAAGCGAAAGTCTTGCATGAAGCAAAAAGATAAGATGGGGTAGCCAGACGGTCCTGGGGGAGGAGAATTGAACCATCGGGCTAGTAAAGAAAGAAGATAGAGTAGTTGTCCTGGGTGAAGCAAAAGAACAGAGAAGATAGCGGCATAGTCCTCTGACAGAATCGAACCGGAGCAAAAAAGATATGCAGAGGATTTATCCAACCTCACTGTACACAGTCAGCGCGGCCGCAGGTATACCCAATCCGCCACTTGGGCCCCTGCAGCGAAAGTTCATGAATAATAATGATATATATAGTCCCTAAAGATGTTTTGGATGTATGCACTGGCCCAATGGTATGAGGACGGGCAACAATCGCGGGATTACATCATAACGGTGGGAGTGAACGTTTGCGAGGGGCAAGCCGTTGTGCAATAGCTTCAGCGTCTGCTTTCACCGCGGCCTTATGCTTATGGCCCATAGCGCTCAAGTTGACAGGTAACTGACTTGACCGGTAGCACCGTCTGGTAGCTTGCATTACTTCGCCATGCATCACTTGGCCATACGTTCAACAGCGAGGTCCAGCATGTTGATAGCATATCATGGCTTAATGTGGCTGATGCTTCTCTTTTTCGGTCTCCGCCTATCACGCTTGTGAACATTTGGCAAACGTGCAAACTTTAATAAACATGATAATAAGCATGCAAATTGCCCTCGTCGAGGCCACCTGCGCGGATGGAAGCTCTTCATGTTGAATCATGCTCAAGTGCTTTTCGCGTTGTGACTATGCGGACTTTGGCGTGCGGCCGGCACACTTAACAGCTGCGAGCGTCCAAATGGTGAGTCCTCACTCCGCACCATAGGACACTCCCACCACCACGAAGCGACGAATGAGCCTCATCGCCATGCACGATCACAAAAAAGGGCTCAGCATACTCAGTCGGATCATGATCGAAAACCGAATGCGGCTGCACCGCAGGCCACGCCGATGAGACAGGATCCGCCATTTGCCATATTGCGCTGCATCCGTGGCAGGTTGGGTACGCTGGGAGAACGCCGCTAGTGCTCAGGAGCCGCTGTCAGGCATCAAATATAGACACAGATGCACGTCCATACTCGGCACCCACCACGCATGCCTCTTTGATTTGGGATATCCGCCCCTTCACACCGACGAGATCCGACACGTTGGCACTTGGAACCGTCCAAGCAGGCACCCGTTCGCGCTAAGGCACCCATCTTCCGTGCGAGGTTCATGAGATAAAATGCCACACACATTTGCGACGGCAAGATCGAACAGCTGCGCATTCGCCATAGCCGAACATATCTTCCGGATAGGCGGCCTAGTTCCGTCCGAAAGCGCAAACAATATGCAAAGCAAGCAAACATGAACTCGAGCGGCCGAGCAATCCTTGATCACAACAAGCATCACTAAGTTTGCTCAGATAAAGCACCCAGCGTGGTTTTTTATGCACCCACAAACAGGGAGAAGGTCTGCCATGGGGAGCAATATGAATGACTGTACAGGTGAGATTCGCACCCACGACCTTGCAATAGAGTGATCGCATAGCGTCGTTCTGAAGGACACCATCTTGTTCATTGCGGCGATGGGGGCTACAGGTCTGACAATATCCAGGACCGTAAGGTAAAGCGCCCAACGCCTTGGAAGAGCGCCCTTGAAACCATAGACTCCCGAGTGAGCACGAAAGTCGTTTTTCTGGCTCTAAGATAGGTCTTGTTACCAACAGGAATATGACATGCTGAATAACAGTATCTAGGATGGTGATTGTGACAGAGCCACGTTGGATGTAATGCAAGTCGATATGCGAATGATCGGTAACCCCACTGCAAACAATAGCCAAGATGAAGAAGGCATAACAAGGAGAGGATGCGCATGTCAAGACACATGCCCATCGGTAGGGGAATCGAGGCCGTCTTAATTTCCCAAGATTGTTGGGCCACGACCATCTTCGCACGTGAAGTTGTCAGACGATAGCCACCATTATGAGTAAGTCTGCGCTCAAAGATGATCGATTAAAGCACTACTGGTGTGTGTACCGGCGCGTGCGCCAGTCGATAAGAGCTGGAGATCCAAAAGGATTTTTAAGCTGTGGACCGGCCTCGAAATTTGATAGATGCACCCTCAAATCTGCCAGCGGGTGGGAGTGCTCCTGCGAAATAAAGTGGTTGAACGCAGTATCGATATTTGAGCGTGGACAAACATATCTAACCGTATTCCGATTCTGCCAACAATATGCGGCAAATAGAGGCCAAATATTTTCTTTTGTACCAGGATCTAGATCATGGTCTGAGTGGCACCAAAAACTGCATATCCGAGTCGCAGAAAGCGAGCGATAGCATCGTTGAAGCGCCTCAATGCTGATCGCCATGCATTTATTAAGTTCATCTAAAAGAATACTTCTTGATGGAAATGGTATGCTAACCTGTCGAAGATCGAGTATCATATCCTACCCGCCTATGTTCGGGACTCCGATACTCACGTGCCGTGTTCCCACGGCTTGGCGGTACAAACTCGCTGCACACGATGTGTATACAGAGATGAGTAGCAATTGTGACGGACTGAGTTAACCAGCCATAATTGAATCTTCCTATGGTAAATTTAAGGATAATTCACGCATGACCGAAACTGGAGAATGAACCCGACATGGCTTCCGCCGAACGCGGTACTCAGAAATTCTGCAATATTCCGCTTGTGTGGTATGAACCAGGAAATTTCAAAGATGGATATGACCCTGTACTTCCTTTGAGGCTGATTCCATGGCATCATAGAAATGGGTCCCCTCGATGGCTGCGCTCGTGCCGCAAAAAATATTGATACCTGCAAGCCTGGCTAGACCTCAGATTGAAACTCAGGCTTCGAGAATCAATACCAACTTCATCAAGGAAGTGTTGATTTGTAACAGCCTAAACATCATCCTGTATTCTTTGTTGGCAAGGATGATTTCCTAGGCGACTCTGTCCACGTTGTAATGATTCAAGGATTCTTGCATGAAGCCGTGGTGTAGTCTGATCGCTCGTGGAAAGCGACACTGTCGGTCGCGAGCAGTCATAGACAAATGATCGGAATATACTGGCAGACAGGGCTGCTTCAACGTTCAGAAGACTTTTTGGTTGGCCATATGCCCAGTCATGAGTCTCCCGTCTCGACCTGGATCAGAGACGGTCGCGCTACACCTCGGATGAACAAGGGTGACAGCCTGCGAAAATCGCTCTGCTCACATGATCGAATGGCGCCGGTCTCAACGGGTTTGAGTCGTCAATGGTGCCTCACTACTTGTAGCCCATGGGATCAACTGGAGGCGATCAAGGTGGTAATAGGCATGCGCTGATGCCGCCGCGTGATTGGTATCTCTTGGAACTGGCGCTTTGAAGCTATTTCCGAATGCACAAAAGACCATTGTCATGCTGCTGGGACTAGTATCAACCTCGATACGGAGAAGCCCAACAACATGTTGATAATGATATAAATCATGTGATCGGGAACATGCTGCTGACAAGGCAAACCGCTGCCTCATGGTCTATTAGCCCATAACCATCTCTTCACCGGTTATTGGAAAATACTCGATGTCGTCCCACTGTTTCCTGTACCTCATAGATGAAATATGGGACGGCCACGGAATGTGCGTCACAGGCCGTGTCTGTGCCTCTTTCCATTTCCAGCTCCATCTCTTGCTCCATCTCTTGTTCCATCTCTTGCTCCATCTCTTGCTCCGTCTCTTGCTCCGTCTCTTGCTCCATCTCTTGCTCCATCTCTTGTTCCAGTAGGAGATTTTTCCGTGTTGTGGCAAACTTCGATCGCAGCTCCAAGTCGTCGATTGCACAAAGGAACAGCAATCTTTACAAGCTCGTTGTTCTTTGAGTTCGGTGACCGCCATTGGCTATGCAGTACACCACCTTGTGGGGGCATTGTTTAGAACTGAAACTGCACAGGTTTTGATAAGACTGTTGTCCGGTACAATGGATTGTCCAATAGGAAGCAGACACTGCGAGCGAATGCATTGTGTGTCCCGAAACAGCTTGAGTTCTGCAAACACTGATGACGAGGACTTGCACGCAGTGTGATGAAAATGAAGCACACATGGCGTAAAATTTTCTTGCTCACTGTGGATCAGTATTGAGCGCAATATGCCGGTCGAGCCAGGCGTGGTGTTGGCGGCATCACATCGCGCCCTTCGAGAATCAACTGCAGTCTCGAACCCGGACTGCATGTATCCGTTCGAGTCCGGATATTCGAGGCTATTGTTGTATTGGGTGGCTGGAACAAGACATTGCGTCAATGGTTGCTACCGTCCCCTGTCTGTTATCCCCGGAGGGAGCCTTGCGAGAGAACATTTCTCAGTCCAAAGCACATGCGGAAAACAATGCAGTGCGACCCACCGCCGGCATCTGAAGCTTTCCCAAGTTGTATTGGTTTAGTGTTCTGCACTCACTTGGGCCGGGTCGCGTAGCCGATCGACTGCGTGGGTAGGGTGAGACGCTACCGGTTGCGTGCCTTTGAACAAGCTGAGCGCTACCCATCACTACCCAGCCCCAGACTTCCAGCCCGGAGAAGGATACCATCGCCGTTATACAGGTCAGTGATGGGCCTGTTTATCGTGTTTCTGTGGCAGTTGGTGCTCCAGTCGTGGTGGGGTCAGGCGCGCTGAACTCAATCGAGGAAGGAACGACTCGGAGCGCCTGGAATCTGGAGCCGAGAGAGAAGATTTACGGCAAGAGGGTCGCGCCTCTTTGCAAGCTTCTCCAGCTTTCGGTTGTCTAGCATGCCATGGGCGTATCGAAGATGCTTGTTGTTGCCCCAGCCGGCACTGCGTCGCAAAGCAGGATGCCCGTTTCTAAGGGGCAGTAGCGACTACGAGTTGCACTTTGCTCTTCTCAGCCGGAGGCCGGGCTCGCCCGGTGCACTGCAGAGATGCCGTGCAGGTATGTTGAAAATTGGTTGGGGTTGTGGTTGGGGTTGGTGAGAGGCCCCCAGCAACAAAGACCACGAAGTGAAGGGCGGCTGCAGCCATCACCGAACCTTCCCGGTAGAAAGCTCACGCGCGACAGGTTACTTCAGAGAGAGAGTATGAGACTGGCGAGGAGTAAGTGGCACGGCGCTTGAGTTGAACAATGGTTGATGATGAGGCAGTGTCGGAGCTCCGGCTGATCTCGATCGAGACCCCTTGGGCCGTGCTCGCACTGCTCACTAGCACGCCACCCTCTTCACCAATTTTCGAGCGCAGCGCATCAGAACAACAGTAGAGCAAGCAAGATTGACGACGCATATCTTTGGATTCGCGCAAGATGCCATGTTGGTAGCAAGGCGCCCAAAATCGAACAAGTCAATCACATATGTAAATGCCGAAGGTAAGTTCATAGCACGCCTACTTGACCACCATCTCCGTTCAAAGGCAAATTGAGAGTTAGGCTGATAGTTTCCTGCAACTCCCTTCCAATACATCATTTACTACCGTGTTTTGTTTCTCTACCCCGCGTGGCGTCTTTGCCCCATACAACTATCCCATTCTCTGTACCGCCAAGGCGGCTTCCAACATGCAGGTCTACCCGTTAGCGCCCACCAACCTAATTCCCACTTCATCTCCCTTCCCTCTACTGTCAACCTACAGCTCTAACGACCCGCACTCTTCAACATACTCTATGCCGCCCTCCTTCGCCCCGTGCCGGTACCCCCTTCATCTATACCAGCATGCGCTATCCCCAAGCCACTATCCTCTGTCGCCCATCCAACTCTGTTAGTTCTCCAAGTCTCTTAGATCCTCTAGGATACCACTACTGTTACTCTTTTTTGTATCATGGAGTGGGCGCAGCGCGATACTCCCTCTTACCTTTCACCGCCCTTTACTGGCGCGCCTGCATGCGCTACCCCCAAGCTACTATCCTTTGCCACCTATCTAACTCTACAAGTTCCAAGTCTGGGTCCCCAGAATACTACTGCCATTGACCTTCCCAGCGTTATGGAGTAGGCGCAATGCGCAGTCCCTCTCATCCTTCACCGCTCTTTGGCGCCGCGCTACACCGCCATCTCTGGCCCAAGCCACCAGCCTTTGCCCGCCCCGAGTTGACTCTCCAAACCTTCCGAGTCAAATTCTCCAGAATACTACCGCCCTCTCCCTCCACAGCATCACAGTACGGATTCATTCCAGTTCTCAATTGCGCAGTGCCTCCAACTGCCCACAACCGCCAACATAGGGATTCCCTCCGAGCCACGCCACAAACCACAAGTCTCTGCACCCGATCGTCCGAGTTGACTGGCCTTCTGAGTCAGATCCTCCGGGACACTACAACTATCTCCTTTACCAACACCACAGCACGAGTTCACTACAGTTCTCAATTGCGCAGCACCTCTAACTGCCCACAGTGGTCCATGCGAGAATTTTCATCGAGCTACGAGCCATGAGTCTTTGCCTTCGATCGCCCGAGTTAATTCTGCGCGCTTTTCGGACCAGATCCACCAGACTCTACCACCATCTCCCTCCTCAATACCATGGGGTAAGCTCAACACCACAGGGCGAGCTCGTTGCAGCTCTCCACGGAGTGCCCCTAGCCGCCTACATGAGAATTACCTCCAAGTCACGAGCTACGGAGTCTTACCCTCGATCGCCCGAGCTAACTTTGCGCGCCTTCCGGACCAGATCATCCAGGCTCTACCACCACCTCCCTCCTCAATACCATGGGGTAAGCTCAACACCACAGGGCGAGCTCGTTGCAGCTCTCCACGAAGTGCCCCTGGCTGCCTACATAAGAATTACCTCCAAGTCACGAGCTACGAGTCTTTGCCCCGACCACCCAATTCGACTCTGCAAGCTTTCAGAATCAGGTTAGATCCTCCAGAATGCTACCACCATCTCCTTTTTCAACACCACAGGGCGAGTTCATTACAGCTATCATTGCGCAGTGCCTCTAAGCGCCCATACAAACATACCCTCCGGGCTAATACCCATGCCCCACATCGCCTTTGCGCTCGAGTCAACCCTTCGCGCCTTTCGGATCAGATTCTCTGGATTGCCATCATTTTCCTTCTCAACACTACAGGGCGAGTTTGATGAAATTCTCCGTAGCGCATTGTCTCTAGTTGCTAATATGAGCATACTCTCCTCCGAGTTACTGCCTTTCCTTGAAGACCGACCTCATAAGCTTTGAGAGTCCGTATCTCAGAGAATATTACCATCTTCCTCCTTAATACCACGGGACGAGTTGATTGCAACTCTCTATCGATCAGTGGACTCCAAAGACATACGTGGACGTACCCTCCGAGCTGAGCGTCTTTGCCCCCGATCGCCCCTACTCGAGTGGACTCTGCAAGCTTTCCGAGTCTGGAGTTCACAGAATACCACCACTCCCTTTAACTCCACGAGTTCGCTCCGGCTCGCCATTACCCTAGTCTTATCTGCTCACGCCAACACACGTTGCGATTCCGTCCTCTCTCCCCGAGTTGATTCTAGAAACAGCTCAACTCCACCTCATGCAGAACCTCATTGTTACTTCCTTTTTGGGCACCACGGAGCAGGCTTGGCGCCGCACCTTATCCCTACCACTCAACAATACTTTCTAACAATAATTTTCTACGAGAAGCCACTGAGGAACCACTGCCAAGAGCTTACTCCTATATATACCAGCAAACTCAGATTCTAATCGAGTAGTAGATGGTCCACTCGTGTTATGTCATATTACGCCATAATTTATGTTTCATTAGCCGCCCGCTATTTCAGCGCACGTAAGTTTGAAAGCTTCATGACACGCTGGCCTAAATATTCGCCACACATTGTCTCTGATGTTAATCTACCTTTTGCACACGGAACCTGTTCCATTGAAAATGTCAGTTGCGCCGGGTAGGAGAGAATTTCACCGAGACCCGTAACAATCACCAGCATCCTATCGCCTGGCACCATCTTCCAATGGAGTCGTGGATGAGGGAGATACACCCACAATACAGGAGCGGATTGAGCCGGTAACATCCTTCCCTTAGACTCAACAGCGCACAGCTGCTTTGGCCAGATTCTACCGAGATCTGAAACCGCTTTTTGGGGCCACATGCTATATCTTCACTTCACTACCCTAAACTTCCACAAATGGGCTCAGGGTAGTGCCAAGAACCAGTGGCTCCACATTATATTACTCACTGTATCTCGGTCGGGATCTTCCAAGACGGCGATGTTTCTGTTTTCGAAATCAGTACGAAAGGAATTCTAACTAACAATTTAGCACAAGACATAGTTGTTGATTGATGCTAGTACCCACTGCGACCTCCAACAATACCTTTCTGTTCTATCCCATACTCGGCAGGCTTCTAATATCTCAACAGATCTCGGTTTATCAGATAACGTTATGCGTATCGACTTAACTGATGGGCTTTTCTTTTTGACAATCGAAGCTATCAGCTCGCTCGAACCCGCTATGCTGCCAGTCTTGCCGACAGTACTAGTTGCTCAAACCAAAAGATATACCATGATAGCCACGGAGACCTCTCCCTTTCATGCAGAATGCTGCTTCTACTTTGGCATCTAGACACAGCACTTCTTCATGTCGACGCACTGCCTTACTATGTCGAAAATCCTTTCAGTTCTGAGTACTTGTGCACACTTGGATATGCACATCACTAACTATCCCAGTTATGAAACTTGCTGCTAATCGCAATAGATCATAGTAACCGCAAGCATCCAATTGGATTTAAATAAAAACACATGTTACAATTAGCCATTAGACAAATCGATGCACTCTCGAGGTCGATTCCGCAAGCCCCTCATATATCCTACCCGGTTCATATGGAAATCATTTTATTCCAGCCATGTTAGCCTACTCTCGGTCGCAACACCAATGGCTTGACACATCGAGACATGAACGTTGGGCTTTATAAAAACGAACATCACCACCACACACGCAACGTGGTTATAAAACTCCAGAGTGAAGCGGCAGAATTGCGTCGTACCATGCAAAAGAATAAACGTTATTGGTTATTGCTGACCTTTCGTTCCTACTAGTGTAGTGGAAAGAGTTGTGTTGTCGCAGTGGTCCTAACCACATTTCCATCGGGTGCGAAGATAATATGGTCCCATCTACCAGGGATATACTTGGCTAACCACGAGGCCTGACATCACAACAATGTTAGGTTCGACTGCCCGGGGCTTTCTAGCGCCCAGTCCATCTAAGCGCTTTCAAAGGTTACAAATCTTTCCATTATCGCATCGCATTGTTTTTCGTCGCTCTTCTCCTTTTTGATGCCATCTAATATTTTCAATTTTCGTCATTCATACTATTCTCAATTCTTGTCCTTCATATCATTTCCCCCCTCTATTCGTCAAATTTATATCGTCAGCTATCTTCAAGTCACCGTCGAATTCATGTCGCCGTCGTCGAAGATTTCCATTCCGAGGTCGTTCATTCTAGTACCAAGCCGAAGGATCGTGCGATTTGGAGTCTATAAGTTTCATATTATTTTGATTCAAAAGCACCTTAGTCACGACAAGAAATCGCTGTCGTCGATGAAACAGATTGCCCACGCGCTGCCGGAAATCGATCTCGCTCAATCGGCCAATAATAAAGCCTTGCATACCGACTTAGCCACGATTAGGGTATTGTGTGCTTGAGATAATTATGTTGCATCAGCCTGGACGAGGGGTGGCACTACCACACTTATTGGCTTATTAACCGAAAGCGGAATCCGACAGCGTATGGGATGGCGCACGATTATCAACGATCAGTCGCTACCACAACGTTAAATGGATGGTGAAGGTCCACCAAAGTGTTCAATACACAAAACGGCCATTGAATATTCAGCCGCTTAACACCCGACGTTTTCTGTCGCCAAGAAACATTTATACTTTCAGGATCATCGACAACCAACAAAGCGAAATTGTTGATTACCCGCAACGCAGCTGGCCAAATGGACCGACTTACGGTACGCACTAGCTAACAGCCGTTTGCCATATCCTTGCACTACGACGGATTGTATCAGCTCCATCCATGTGTCTTGTGGCTCGCTCCGGTATCGCTTTGAGGGACCAGGTACCTTTATTGGAGTTGTCACATGATATAAAATTCACCTGGAATCTCATCTTTAGGCGCCACACCGTTAAGCGAGCCATATTGAGGCTTGATAAATATCCTCAACGCCTCGAAATTGTCCTCCTTCCTCCAGTACCTCTCAGCCACGGATAGGTTGCTACCGCTGGAGCTACCTAGTCACTCTCAGCAACCTCAATTGCTTCATCTGTCGAGTCACAGCTCAGGCAAGGTCTTGGTTGCGCATCAACGATCTTCGTCGAGGCTCAGCTTCATATGCTCCACCTCATCTGACAGATCACAACAACACAAGGATCGTGTGGAGGTCAACCTCGAACGCAGAATCTCCGCCCCACCCGCCTGCAACCTGCGTCCGCATCAGAGCTGCCCAACATTGAACCGGCCTGACACTACGAGGCCGTGCTTGCACCTCGATACTGCCATAGGTTGGCATCCATTGCACATTGCCTTCTTACAACTGGTCGGCGAAGAACCCCGCAGCGCTTGGCAAACGCTCCCGTGCGCCACGGCTCCAATCCCCTGAGGGTGTGACACGTCTTGGACAAGCTCTGTGATTAGAAAAGTGGGCTGAGTGAGCTTGTCACCGCTGCTCTGGGGCCGTTCACTTTCATGGGGAGAGCGATTAGTGTGGTGGCCCAATTGTCATAAATCTTTCGACAATCTTTTCGGCTTCGGCTTCCTCCTCACCCACACACACACACACACACCAACATCGAAACCACTACACTCAGGTATGTATTGCAGGTGCTCATTACCATCGTCCGCCTCCCCTCCGCTCCCCTACCCACGCGCTGCCCGTTCCGGACGCGTTGTTTTCAAGGCCATGCCCGTTTTTGTTGTTGCTTTTGCAAAGCTCCGCCTCTCCCAACGCACGCACCCGCCCGTACATTGCAACCTCTCGCTCACAAAAGCTAATGTACCTCGTAGAAACATCTTTGCGAACCCGAGCCCACGAAAGCCCACAAGATCATTTCAGCCATGCCTGTCGTCAAAGACCCCAACGTGTACTGGCTGGACGGCGATGAGCAGGCCGAGTCCAGCAGGGACAGGGAGTTGATGAATGATCCGCGAAAGGCAGCCTATACCGCGCTTACTGGCAAGAGGCCTGGCACCAAAGCTCAGAGTGTAGGTTCCAATTCCCCTCTCCCCCACGACCAGGAGGAGAGCCTTTACCAGGAGAGCGACGAGGACTACGACGAACCACCCCCCAAAGCTCGTAAGCTGAACAAGAATGGTGCCCCGCGCAAACCACGCAAGCCTCGTGCCAGGCTCATGAAGTGGGATGACAGCGACTGGAAGCGCGCACTTCTCTCGATCGTTTGGGCCTGCGGTAATGCTAGGGTTCCAATTCCCTTCGCACGCGCAGCGCGATACATTAGCCCGAATCTGACGTCAGGTGCACTGCAGCAAGCTATCCTCAAGCTGAGATCGGGCATGATCCAGGAAGGCTACCACATTCCAAAGCTTCGCATGGAGTGGAAGACGCGTACCCCCGGTGCCTTTGTTTCCCGTACTGACTGTATTTATCCGCAGTGCCTCGTGACCCTCCCCGTCGGTAAGGGTAACCTGAAGCTCGATGAAATCACGGTCGGCAAATTCAAAGATGATGACACCTTGGTTGAAGACTCTGAGGACGAGGATATTCTCTCCATCGAGAGCGAGAAGGCCATTCCTATCTCACGCAAGCGCCACGAGACCATCTATCTCAAGTCGCCTGCCGACTTCGAGGACGCCATGCCAAACCTTTGGCCGAACAATCTTCCTGCTACCATTCCACCCCACGGCTTCCATAGGAACGCGGCTCCAATATCTGACCCAATGGCCGACGATTTCGACCCTATCATCGGCAATCCCAACGATGTTGTTGAAGTCCCACTGCGTGGTGGTCTCGCTGCCAGGATGCGCAACTACCGTGTCGACCCGTTGGAAAATCGCCTTGGTGGTTCGATTAACAATTCCGCTGGCTCGATGTGCAACAACTTCACTGCCCCGACGTACAATAACATCGCTGCCCCGATGCACACCAATGTCGCTGCCCCGATGCACACCAATGTCGCTGCCCCGATGCACACCAATATCGCTGCCCCGATGCACGCCAACATCGCTGCCCCGATGTACAACAATACCCCTCCCCCGATGTACAATAGCATCGCTAAATGGATTAGTGAAATCGATGACTCGAGTCACCACGACAACATTGCCCCCCATCGTCGTAACTCCCCGGAGGATATTGATGCTGCCAACGAAAACGAGTCCAGCGTGGTTACGATGGGTCCGCCTAACACCACCAATAACTCGTCCGACGACGGCGTGGATCCCATCATTGTCTCTGGTAGCAATGTCGACCCGTTTGACTTGAAAGATGGCTACGCCATGAGCTATATTAAGCCCAGGGTCAAGGTCGCAGAGGACTTTGATGGCGAGAACTGATCCCCATATCAGTAGGTGATGGTAAGACTGCCACCATACGTTGTTGTCTTCTTGTGCTAACAGCCAAGTCAGTTCGGTCTTTCCCGGAATGGTGTTGATGGAGACTTTGGTGACATTTCACGAATGATGGATGAATGAAAATTTGCATGGTTACTGGGTTGGGATCTCTCTTTCCTTCATTGCCTTATCATCAATGGATCTTGGGTGGGGGAAAATCTTGCATAGGTGCTGGATAGGGATCTCTTTTTCTTTCACATCCTCATGATTAATGGATCTTGGGTAAAGGAAAATCTTGCATGAATTTTGGGTTGGCACCTCTTTTTCCTTTCTACAGCTGTAGTTTAGGCTTGTGGCTTATTGCCTGGCCTTGGATTTTGAGGTTGTCCAGCCCAAATGGTTTCTTACATAAAAATTTACCTGAATAAAGCATCCTTGAGTAAAACTATTTTTATTTGACTGTGATGTTCGTGTTCTGATTATACTTGCAAATAATTCAATTTTTACATACTTTTTCTAGCAAGAAATTCAATGTTGATATATGTTTTCCAACAAGTGCATTGAAAATTTCCTTTAGGCAATTAGATGTCAATGATTGAAAGAAAATGGCAGAAGGTTTCTGCAAGGCTGATTGCTCACGCATTATGCTCATTGTGATTCCCCAAGATTATCCTGCTCGGCTCATTTATTATCAAACCCCTTGACGCCGCTCTTTTGTTTCTGCTGTCACGCACAAGTATAATGGTGCTAATATGGAGCTGGTGTGTGGAGTATAGTAACCCAACTCATCTTCCTAGCACGTGGAATAGGAATAATTAGTAGCGGCAAATAATTCAGTAAGCATCTAATTTAATTTGTTCTCACTCTCGTAGGTAGTACTTGATAACTCTCCCTCTAACCTAACCCGAACTTCTTATAGCGTAGGTGTTACGGACTATTCTGCTAATGATCACTGAGGATGTCTCACTGGTAGTTCCGTGTCGGAGATCATAATAGTACTAGTGAGTTACATTATGGTACATAGCCCGTACGGTAGGGTAAATTGGGAAGCCCTCTAATTACGTACGACGTACTCTTCTATTGACAACTACTAGCAAAGGCTCGGCCTCGCTACTAAACTTCCCATTCTAACTCGCTTGAAATTCTTTCATCATGACTGGAGAGATTGTTCTAGTACATCTTCTCTCACCGCCAAACAACACGCATACTCTTTGGTTACCGAAGGACCACTGGAGGAGACGAAGAGCACCTGAAATCTTCTAAAGTCTTGCTTAATGTAAACAAAGGTCCGTGGCAACTAGGCACTTTCCATAGCTTTTCAAAATATTGCTGATAGTATTTAAAGAGACAGCCTTCAACGCTTTACACAGTAATCTTCCATTTAGCTGCGATAATGTCCTTTGGGACAGTAGAAGCTGCCAAAGTTGGCTGCTTACTTAGCTTGGGTTCGCCATTCTCATGGACCGATGGCCCTCTAAAGGTTGCCTTGACAGAAAGATATTATGTTCGCCCGCGGGGGTCGCCTGTTGAATCTCATATCTGGTTTGGTAAAGAGAAAAGCGGAATAGTCTATTTAGCTCGAGGTAGTCAGTAAAGTTCATAATATACCGGTACTAAAGGTAACACCTTTGCGCTGCAAAAATGTGCAACTTACACGAGTGCATCTCATCACGATGTCGCGGATTCGAGCAAGTATTGTTCAGCGTTAGGCAGCTCAGGCGATAGTCCCACTTTTGTGTCTAGTCCAGTTATGGTGTGCATTCTGAGTGCATCAACAATTATAGATAGTTTCGATGACCATGTTCGGACAATGCATACCAAATTGAAAACAATTCAAGTCATTGCAAAATCTACGGAAATCGCTACATTGCGAAGTTGATGCATGGAAGAAATGAATCAAGGCCCATCAAGGCATTCTATGCCAAGATTCCATTACCATTACCGGGTTTCGAGGATATCATACTTTGATCCCGTTTGGACGGCCTGGATGACTTCAATCGTAAATTTGAAAATTCTCGTGGGCTTTTGCAACAAGCACTTACAAAACATCAATCGTCTCAGCAACATACTCGCAAACTAAAAGAAAAGGGCGCAGGCTCTCACGTGACGTAGTCGAACCCGTGGTCGCGGTTCGTTAGTTGGTTGAAATTGATCATTTCGGGGTCAGAGTGCTATTCACTTTAGGCCTTGGGGCCCATTGGACGATCCAAGCTACGGGAAACGAATTCATATAGTAAACTAAAACAAACCCCTGCAGGGAGTTTGCTGGCTAGTGTTGAATATTGCAATGCTTGGCGTTTGGTGTCTGCTAGTCGAGGGCACGTTACGTAAGGACAAAAGGGGAAACGTGTGTGATAGCGCCTCGAATTCGGCCTGTAGGCCCAGTGAGCTCCGGTTTCGCACCTGGTCACGACAGGGGTGCACCAACGTGTAGCTTGCATGTCACGTTTAAATTTTGGGAGACATGGGAATTTTTATCGAAACTTGCATTGCTTTCATCTCCAACCATAGTACGTGATGCTTATGGCATTGCATAAGAACATGATGTTCTGATCTGACTAGGTACGTACAAATGCCATGTCCTATTTGAACTCCTCAATCACTAAACGCCCTTCGTGGGTATCTTTATCCATCCGCCAAAATCCCGAATATCGAAAAAAAGCAAAGTATGCACACGAATCTTAAAAGCGGGGAGAGATGGTGAAGCCGAAGCAAAAGACGGAAGAAATAGCATTGCAGCTAGAATTGATTTGAAGAAATGCGAGCATGAGATGTCCAGCTGCTTGTTCGCGGGAGTGGCGGTGTGGACCCATGCTTAGGCTGGTAGGATTCGGAATTCGAGTTGTGGCTTGAAGATCGCGACAGGCTTGGCGTCGGAGAGGTCGGGGAGAGAAGGCTGGTGGATTTCGTCTGATTTGCGTCGTGTGTGTTGTCGTTGAAAGTTCGGAAAAGATTGACAAGCTCTTTGTATTCATAGAGCATGGGTGTTTCCATAGGATCGTGTTGATCGTACTGGCTATCGATGCTGCCTTTGAACATTTTTTCAACGGTTGAACGCCACGAACAATGGTCCACGATGTCTCTAGAAGGCATTTAGTAGCTGATCTGTAACCGACCCGAAGTTAACGTACCTAAATCCAAGCGCATCACATAGCTCATTGTCCAATTTCTGCAATCTTTCCTCGCCCTTGTCCCCAAACCTTATGAATTGGATACTAAAAGGGCGTTTCCCAACATTTTCATTTATTGTTGCTTCTTTGGCCAGTTCCATAATAATTTGGTCGACAAGATTGTTCATCGTTCCAAGCCAGACACCGTCGGTAAGAACAAGCAGAGTTGTAGCAGGTTTGTGACTGTTCTTCCAGTTACTGACAATATTGCTGAGTGTTGCGTACATGTCGGTGTGGAATCGACTATATGGCGAGAAGTCTGGTGCTGCAGCGTCCAATGCCTCACGAAATATTTTTCTCCCCGCATCCCGACGGAGGCCCTTTTGGTTGTGCCTAGTTCCAATGGTGAACGTTAGGTCAACGCCGCTTTTATCCAAGCCCGCAGCCCTTTTAACCATCGTTTCCGCAACAAATACCACGATGGGCCAGTGTTCAAACATTGATGCACCATTGTCCACAACGAAGATCTATGTGGGGTTAGTAGTAGCCTCAAGTCAATGTTCCTCAATACATACAATTTCGCGTCTCTCATCGTAGGTCTTAGTGAGTCCTTTGTTGGCCTTCCGCTCCTCCATGCCAAGCATGCCTTTCAATTTGGCACGTTTGCCTTTTGGATCTTCTTGGTCAACTTCCTTTCGTACAGAGCATACGTCGAAGGGAAGATCAAGAACAGATGTTGGGATTTGATTATACTCCACAGTAGCTGAAGGTGCATGCCAATTGTTGTTGATAACTGTCTGCTTCTCTATCGCATAGTCTTTAGAAAATCGTTGTCTAGGCGATGTATGTCCAGCTGCGTGTCTAGCTGGGTGAGAAATTTTAATTTGTGGGCCAAAATACGGAGATTGGTCATTACGATGAGGACTAACGGGGCTGAACTGATATGTTTCTTGCTCATCAAAATGAGTGTGATGAGGACTAAGACTACTGAGTTGAAGGCTGTTCGATTCCCGCCGCGATTGTTGCATATGGCTAAAATTATTGGTCGATTTGGTAGCTCCAGACACTCTGGGCGAAGCAGGACTCTGGTAAGGCGTCATTGAGGATGGCTCACGTAAGGATGGATGTGTAGCGCTCGTAGGCGTTGGCGGGACGATTTGTAGTTTTGAAAGGTCGATGAATTTACTCGGAGGTACTGGGTACGATGGGGATTTGTTTGGATAGGAGGAAGGCGTCACCCCGGGGGCATCGGCATTGTATGTCTGAGACTCGTGAGAAGCAAGAGGGCCATCGTCAGTCCGTAGCGAGTCCTTTGGCTCGTTCGTTGTGAGCGATCCAATCGGAAAGTCTTGCATGTCAGGGCTATGATTTACCTCATCAGATTGTTCATGAACAGGCCTAGTTACTTTTCGTGGTACTAAACGAGACTTAATGTATTGCGGGTCTAATGGGTGACCATTGGGATCTAATCTTCCATCAATGCCGGATGAATCTTCTGCAAGAATAGTGTTCTGAGGGCTGACGGTAAAGTCCCCATCATGTGTTTGTGAGCCACGACGTTCCTCACAGTTCCGGTTAAAAATGTGGTTTGCTCTCAACTCCTTCTCGAGTATCTCCTTTCGGTATGGTGTTCTTCCATGTGGTTTGTTTTGAATAATCTTTTCCTTCTGCACCTGCATATTTGCTCCTTGAAGCAGGTCATATACATCAATTTCGTTCTTTGGTGCATTAGGTTGGTTGGGTGGCGTGATTTTGGTTCTGATCGATCTCTCGTGGTGAGCTGTCTCTTCAATACTGAGGAGAGCCTGCAACACCGCAGGATCTGTCTCTCTCGAATGTCCTTTTAGAATCTTGACTTTTCTCGCCGCCGTTGTGATTATTTCTTCGAACTTTTCACAAAGCTCTACTAATTCAAATCGGTTGGTTGTTTCTGTCTGTAGCATACTATTCTCAATAGTTTCCAGAACAAGTAGTGTAGCTGTATCAGAACACCGAACATGACCACGGAGGTAATTGTGCCACCTCCTAATTTCCGGCAAGACGTTAAAGCCATCGTGGAAACGATCATATTTTACACCATCTATGTTGTTGTGTGGCGATAATTGCCGTAACCGCTCGAATTGACGAATACCTTGGAAGCCGAGAACAACCCAGGTCGCAGCAACCGATAGAACGCATCCAAGAGACCACGTATCAATTCGTTGAGTAACACCAGACATGGTGCCATCAGGTCGTCTCATGCGCAAAACTTCAGGCGCACCGTACGCATCAGTGAAGCCATGAATTAATTCAGTTGGCAATGCACCATCTTGCATTTGTGCGACGGGCGCAAACTCTGAAAAGCCAAAGTCGGCAAACTTCAAACGTCCCTGAATTACAAGTATGTTATCTGGCTTTATGTCTGCATGCCAGCCAACGTACTTGTGTGGTGAACTCTTCCCGGGACGAGGAAGTTCGAGATTATGGATATGACGAATTGCCTCGGCAACCTTAAAAAGTGCCTGCCAGAATTCAATGATCTCCTCAGCTCTTACAGGGGGAACATTGGTTTCGTCAGCCCAAGCTTGGTAAAGGTCTCGCTCGCAACACTCCAGGAGGATATTATATGTCTTTCCAAGATTGGGCCCCTCGCCGTAGTCATGTGTGTAACAGCCAAGGTAACGTACTATAGGGACGGTGTCGTTCGCCTTTAGGCCCGAGAAGTTCTCTTTTTCTTTGTCGTATACACTCTTTTTGTTACCACTATATGACTTCAAAACCATCTGGTAGCACTCTCCGTACTCTTCGTCCTTGCAGAGCGAGGCAGCAATTGCACTCCTCAAAGCTTCGTCCGTGATGAAGTCTTTCTGTATAAGCACCCAGTAAATAGACGCGGTGCCTCCTTTGTCTCCCATTTTTTCCTTGCGACAGAATGGTAGGATAAACTTGGTGTCTTGTAGATTACGGTCCATATGTAGGGTAAGCTCCAATGGGCAGAACCCCCCTCGTTCATCATGAAAACAATTCAGAATACTCTCTACTTCACTGGGTTGCCTGATATGTCGAAGATTATCCCGAAGACTCTGATCAGTACTATGTCGCATAATAGCAAGGTATTCGTCGTTCATGTTCGACTCGTAGAAGCGGTCGATCAGTTCTCCTTGTCCTTGCTTTAGTAAAAGACTGAAAACCTTGAGGCAGGAATGTTTTCCAGTAAACAAGGTGTGGAAGTCAAGCGGGAAAGTTCGATGGCTAGGCTGGGGCATTTCATCAAGGAGCCGGAGCAGTTTTATTTGATCAGAGGATTTCGATGTCTCCCGCAGCCACCATTGCTTCATAGATTCCACGTGGACAACGCTACGCTGGCAGTTGCAAGACTCGGGCGGACTACATTGGTTCTGGCACGCTATTGGACGAGTCCATAGCGAGTCTAACAGGTCCTTGTACTCTTTTAATGTGCGTGACTCTTGTGTTTGGGAAAGGCCTGACATTCTGACGTGGTTTCAACCGCTAACAAGGCTATCGAGGGCCCCATAGGACGAAAACGAGCCGAACGAAAATCAAGAAAAAGCGAGAGTTGAGGTGACTAGCAAGAATCGATCAAGTGGAGGTTTTTGATGCTGCGCAACGATATGCGACTTACTATGTGATAAAAGAGGGACGAGATGTGCGGCTTGCAACCATAAAATACAGAGCCTGATACTCCGCAAGCGGGGCGCTTCATTATTACGATGATGATGGAAGCACTGGCCTCCCTCATTACTGCATGACCATGGGCGCTACGCCAATCAATGTGTTGGAGGACCAGTGTGGCTGCAGCGCGCTGATCGCTCGATTGGGGAGGCTGTGCTCCGAGGAGCCGCAGCCATGTATTGGCTCGGCTGAGTATCAGGCAACAGCAGAGGAACGAGGTGAATAGGACGACTTTGTGGAGTTTACATTCTATTACCATGAGTGATGTAGGGAGGCCCGAAATTCACAAAAGTCTTGTGTTAGCCACAATTTTGGTTACTCGCTCACTTTTCTTTGCTGTCCCAAATCCATCGAGCGGAACGGTCCGGCTGAGCCGAAATCGGAATCTGATGCAGTAAGCCAATTCAGTCAGTAGCATGCGCCTAGTCCAGGCACACAGGGCCAGGGCTGAGCGATGTTTGTGCCTTGCCCTCCCCGCTATCCGTGTTTTTGTGGAGGCGCCGGTTTCCGGAAGTATTACCAGCCCAAGTACGCCTAGACGACGCCTGGATGGCGTATACCCGGGTTTTACGCCGGGGGAATAGGAGAATAGGGCCAAACAAGGGCCGGAACAATGTGCTGTGGTTTCTCATTGTTCTAATTTCTGGTACCCATCATTAAGTCTTTCTACATTCGTCATCTATGTAAGCTGGAAATGAAATTCTCGGCTGCTCTAGCATACCGCCACATCCGCCTCGCCCCTATCCATCTTTCGTCAAATAATTCAAGCCGCAATATGCTGAATCATTCCGAACCGCTATTAAGCTGTGCTATATCGTGTAATGGTAAAGTAGAGCTTCTTCTGTAGGGCCATCTAGTTTGTGTGCGCCCTGCCTTCACGAGTTTGGTTAAGCGTCGAGTTGTGAGCCAGCCCGAGTCACTGTTTTCATCGTTGTTTACCCCGGTGAATGGCTGTAAAATAGACGGAGCTATTCGAGCTTTTGCATTGCAGAGCATGTCTTTGAATCGCTCCGAGATGGTCATGCCACTCCTTGATGTGTCGTACATCTTGTATGTTGACCATGCGACGAGCAATGTCAAAGCTGTCAACGGAAGAGTGACTTGAAGCCATCTCTCCAAGGCAAGAGACGAGAAAGATCCATTTTTGTGGTTCTCTTTACTAGCGTCTGAACCAACACCGTCCTGATCTTGATATTTCACCACGTCAGTACTAAAAAACGTCTATTACCAAGTCAGTGATAGATTCACAAGGCTATCGTAATGCGGCTTTATCTTACAGATGTAAAAGTCGCTGGTAGATACACCAGTGTGACTATTGTAACTATGCGCATAACTACAGCTTCGCGCTCCAGATTTTTGTTCAGTTTCTCCGTGCGTTCTGCTGCCTGGCCTTGCAAATGTTGTAGAACAAGCTCTTTCCTGTCCGAAATGATATTCACCAAAAGCTTAGCTCGTGATGTCTGCATACGAAAGTCGTTGATGATCTCGTCTAGCTGAGATATGAACGTGCTCAAAGCATCCTCACACGCAGTAGTAAGCGCGTTAGGGAAGTCCTTTCGGTCAACGAGGTTATGGTAGAACTTATGGATTGACTTCAAAACATCGATATTCGCCTCCAAGACCATGACGGCTTCATTAGCTCTGTCTTGCCAATGTTGTAGATCTTGGATATGATATGGCTTATACTCTTTGTGTGCATAGCCGTCTCCACGAGGCCCATATACTGCCATACCGCTCTGTAAAGGTTAGAAGAACACCAATGAATTTAGTCATATGATCAACACTTACTTCATGATCTAATACCTCTTCTAACCAGCGAATATACCACCGCCAGTCTTCCGTGGACCAATGGCAGAACATTAGATGTGTCGACAAGCTAGATGCAAAAGACATTGCTGGAGTGCCAAACTGTTTATCCTCAGGTCTTCCATTAGGTCCAGTCATTTCTTCAAATTGATCTAGTAGATCTTCACCACCTTTAGTGACTATCCACAACGTGGTGCCAATTTCGACATCAAACTGATGGTGCACAGCCGTCTGCCTTATTGACCATTCATCGAGCTTGAGATTCTCGTCGCTTTTCTTTTTGAATTGAACACTCTTAAGATTGTAACAAAGCTGGTAGTGTCTGCCACTTCTGCCGAGAAAGGGATTCGAGAGTTCGGGCGTAGGGGCCTTTAATCTGACTTGCTCTCGAAAACCGCTGAAACGAAGATCTTTAGGGTCACTTTGAGCCCCAAAGACAAGCATGAAGTCCAAATAGGCAGGCATGACTTGATGATATGTTAGGATCTGGGTAAGACTACTTCGTGTGGTTTTCAATTTATCACGCGAGTTTTGACCGTAGAGATATCTAAACAGATTAATATCTTGCAGGATATTTGATTCCGAATACGTACATGAAACGACATCTCGGATCACGCTTTTTAGATGTCACTTGCTGTGAACCTAGATTGCTTGGGTCGTCTACCAATTCTGCACCAAGCCATCTGGTAAGCTTAGCAGGCGAATGAATATTCTGTTTCTGTAACGCTGCGACCCATTAGTTAAATTTACTGTGACATAAGGATTACATGCCTACCTTTCCCGTTCCAAGTCTCCAAGTCAATTATGGGAATTTCAAAAATGCCCTCCACATCATCTCTTCCATCAACGAGACAAAGATCTGGCGCGGCTGCATCCAGATGAGCTTTGTAGGACTTCAATTTAGAGCTATATATTGCAGTCCCGCTTGGTATGAGACTCTCAGGATAGTTAAGTCGCTCCTTGTAAGATTTTTGAAATGAGAGTGGTAACGTCATATTGACTTCCTCAGGTAGAGTGAGTAGAGAAGTAGTCGCTTGGTAAGTGTATGTGTGTGTATGTGTATTTGGTTTAACGTCCCTAGCCTGGTAAGTGTAGAGAAATCGAAAGGGTATGCATCTTTTTGATACAAACAAGGTTGAATTCTATCGCCCCAGGAGGCTGATTACGGCTGGGTTTAAGGCTTGATGTGTGCAAGCCAGCAAGGAGTGCATATGATCGATGCGCGTGATGGGCATGTCCCAGCCCAAACTAACCGAAAGTGCTTTCCGCTGCTCACCGGCCTCTCACGGCACACAAAATGTACAACAAACAAGTCACTCCCATTAAGGTACATTCTATGGTGAATTCAGCTTCTAATTCAATGCATTGTTCGCTGACTATTGGTCCTCATCATCGGACATTGATGCACGCCTACTTCTCTTCGGCGCATCCCGTAGCTCTCGGAGCGCGCTGATATCACCCTGAAACGCTTGAGCCACAATCCCAACTTCGTCGTCGGTCACTCACCTCATTCAATCTCTCGGGAACCTCAAATTGCCAATAAGCGCTTGACTGCTCAGCCTTGTTAGTGCCCGCATGGTTCGCATTGAGTGACCACTTACCCTAGTCGGATTGAAGGCGTTCCAGGTTGGCCACTTCTGCCTCAGAAAGTCTTCGATTTTTTGCCAGGGAAAATCATTATACGCTGGGAATTTCTCCTGGATTCTACCAGTGCTAGCCTCGTATGGCAGTGTTGGTCTCCGCTGGGCGGCCCTTGCACGCTCCAAGGCTGGATCGGTTGATCGACGGGACATATGCATCTCATCACTTTTCGCGTCGGTGACGAAGGCAGAGATATGAACTAAATGTCGGAAGGCTAATTCATAGGATCCTCCTAACAGTACTTCCCACGTGTGGATAACTACAGGCTTTATGTTGCCCTTCCGAAGTGCCTCAGCCTCATAACTCTATTCTGCGAAACCCCCCGCGCAATGCATGATGCTGCATCTGAAAATGTAAAATTAGCGGCCAGAGGTATTGCATAGCCAAGGGTAAGCGCACAAATTATGATAAGGAGCGTGGCGGTTCTCATGTACGGCGCTAGGCAACTGTTCAGCTGGTGTCACAAGGCTGAAATTGAAAGTTTGCCTTGTTTTGCCTGCCACATATGGTGCCTTGCGCAGCTTTACTATTGGATGGCTAGGTCCTTCCATTAGTCCTTCCGAACACTGTTGTCCACATTTCTGGACACTTACAGGAAGCTTATAAATTCAAGGAAGATGAGGCTTTGTCGTATCGGAGCCTGCCGCTCTAGCACTTGAAGTCCGGAAGCACCCTAAATATGATATGGCATTGTGTCACGCCTATGGGACCTAGAAACGTTCTATGCTCTATCGATGCCACTAGAAATGAGTTGAGGGAGATATGGCTTGGACAAAATCTACTTCAGAATAATTGTGAGGCGGTGGGTGAGTTGTGTTGATATATCCCCAATCTTTCAGCGGCGCAAGAGAAAGTCTGGAATTCAGAAAGAATATTGCAAAATGTTTCTTTTCTTCTCAGCAGTCATATGACCAAGCTTTTGGAGTATTCGCAGCTGAATCCAGACTCTTCATTGGCCTTTATCACTTCCATCATCAGAAAAACAAGGAAAATTTGTATTTAAATTTCAGCTACCCATCCTCACCATAGTACCAATTACATACGGAGATCAACTAAATATAAAACGAGGATTAAATCTCTGGAACTAATGTGCACTATTACAAAATATTGGAGGGATTTACAGCAAGTTCTACACTAACAAAGACTTGGAAAATCATTCCCAAGACTCGGGGACAACATTGGCCAGTCTACTTCTCCCCGCAGATTAGATGAAGAATACCATGCCTTGACTGCATCAACGAATTCTATCCCAACACAAGATCATCAACATGCTCGAGATGCGGTGTGAAGTCGGATGGGTTGGAGTGGAGCGTCGGAAGTAAAGCCGAGGGAAGGAAAGATCCAGAAAGCTTGGCGTGGAGTGCGCTATGACCGTGTATTTTTTTACACCTCAACTTCTGGAGTGTTGTATCCACCTTCCACTCTATCCTCTACTACACGTCTCTTCCTTGTCATCTTGCATTCAGCGGGAGTCTAGGAGCACGGTTTGAGCTTCCAGAAGTATACACATCCATCTCAATTCCGTCACAATGCAGCGAGCATTCGCATCACGGGCGCGGACTTCGGCCCTCAGTCAGAGCTCGAAGCTCCGTTCATCAGGCTTCAGTCTCCAGCAGCAGAGGTTCGCACACAAGGTAAGAATAGTTTTTGGCTATCATTGTCTCCCTAAGATCGATTGAGCTAACAATTGTGCAGGAACTCAAGTTTGGTGTTGAGGGGCGAGCGGCACTTCTCCAGGGTGTCGACACACTTGCAAAGGCTGTATCAACAACATTGGGTCCCAAGGGCCGGAATGTTTTGATCGAGTCCAGCTACGGATCGCCTAAGATCACAAAAGGTACTCGCAACTAACCTGCAACTCCTCCGACATCCGCTGACAATCTTTCAGATGGTGTAACTGTCGCAAAGGCCATCACACTCAAGGACAAATTTGAAAACCTGGGAGCCCGTCTTCTCCAAGATGTCGCCTCCAAGACCAATGAAGTTGCTGGAGACGGTACCACTACTGCCACTGTCCTTGCCCGTGCCATCTTCTCCGAGACGGTCAAGAACGTCGCTGCCGGCTGCAACCCCATGGACCTGAGGCGCGGAACCCAGGCCGCCGTAGAGGCCGTCGTTGACTATTTGAAGGCAAACAAGAGGGACATCACAACTAGCGAGGAGATCTCACAAGTCGCCACCATCTCTGCCAACGGCGATACACACATTGGAAAGCTTCTGTCGAACGCTATGGAAAAGGTTGGAAAGGAAGGTGTCATTACAGTCAAGGAGGGCAAGACCATTGAGGATGAACTTGAGGTGACTGAGGGCATGAAATTTGATCGCGGCTACATTTCGCCCTACTTCATCACCGACGCCAAGACGCAGAAGGTCGAGTTTGAGAAGCCTCTCATCCTTCTTTCCGAGAAGAAGATCTCGGCTGTCCAGGACATTGTACCTGCCCTCGAAGCCTCCCAGCAGCTCCGCCGACCCCTTGTCATCATCGCCGAGGATATTGACGGCGAGGCCCTTGCCGTCTGCATTCTCAACAAGCTCCGTGGTCAGCTCCAGGTTGCTGCTGTCAAGGCCCCCGGCTTCGGTGACAACCGCAAGTCCATTCTAGGCGATCTCGCGGTCCTCACCAACGGTACCGTCTTCAGCGACGACCTCGACATCAAGCTTGAGAAGGCCACCGCCGATATGCTCGGATCCACTGGTTCCATCACCATCACTAAGGAGGACACTGTTGTGCTCAACGGCGAGGGCTCCAAGGACGCCGTCACTCAGCGCTGCGAGCAGATCCGTGGCGTCATGGCCGATGCCACTACTTCTGAGTACGAGAAGGAGAAGCTCCAGGAGCGCCTTGCGAAGCTCTCTGGTGGTGTCGCCGTCATCAAGGTCGGCGGTGCCTCTGAGGTTGAGGTTAGCGAGAAGAAGGACCGCATTGTTGATGCGTTGAATGCCACTCGCGCCGCTGTTGAGGAGGGTATCCTCCCCGGCGGTGGTACCGGTCTGCTCAAGGCCGCAGCCAACGCCCTGGGCTCGGTCAAGGCTGCCAACTTCGACCAGCAACTCGGCATCACCATTGTCAAGAACGCCATCACCCACCCTGCGCGCAAGATCGTCGAAAATGCTGGCGCCGAGGGCTCCGTCATTGTCGGCAAGCTCATGGACGAGTTCAAGGGCGACTTCAACAAGGGCTTCGACAGCGCTAAGGGCGAGTATGTTGACATGATTGAGGCTGGTATCCTGGACCCCTTCAAGGTCGTCCGCACTGCTCTCGTTGACGCCAGCGGTGTCGCATCACTCCTTGGTACTACTGAGGTTGCCATCGTCGAGGCACCTGAGGAGAAGGCGGGCGGCGCACCCCCCAGTATGGGTGGCATGGGCGGTATGGGAGGAATGGGAGGCATGGGTTTCTAAGAAGGCGAAACCGCAGCGCTATTTCCCCAATCTCGTATACCCTCTCCGCTATACCCTCTTCAGTACGCCATCTTCCCCAGCGATATTTACGACACGGTATTGGGCTGATACTCCACTCATGGTTTATGAATTTCAAAAGCGTAGCATAGTACTTGGATGTGCTTGGTTATTAATGTACGATATCATGTGTATCTAGGATTGTAGCTGGGAAGGAGGCGGTCAAAAGTAACCAAGATACGATAAACAAGATTTTGAACATGAGACAGTGCCTCGAAACTTGATAAGTGAACTGCGCAAGCCATAAGCACGCGCAAGAAGGATGGTGGCGCGCGTTGCCCCGGGCGCTTCTGCCCAGCTGTCAGGTCAAGAAGCACCCCACCAAAACGCTCAAAATCGTGCTGTTGCCCCGCCTGCCTTCCACGCCCGAGCGATCTCACCTTGCTTTCTCCACCTCAGCCCACACGCTGCCACGCACCACCACCTGCGAACGGCACCGCTATTCATACCTGATGTAAGCAGTCCTTGCACTCGAATAGGCACCCGCCGCGTTCGCGCTGCCGATGACGACGCTGCTAACAGGCAACGCAGTCCTACTAAAGTGCTGTGTCCCCAGCCCGACCCCAGCCCGACCGCCACCCCTTTCCACACAATACATCATGGTGAGTGCGCTTCTGGGCCGAGCTTGGACTATATGCGCTGACTAGACATTGACAGGCTCAATCCGGGTACGTCCACCACGCAGCATCCTAGCGCAGTACCCCCCAAGCGCCCCCATGCGACCCTCTTCCATACGGCCCCGCGCTAATCCCCTCCGCAGTGTCTCCGTAGCGCCTGAGTGCATCAGCACATTCAATGAGCTGAAGCTCGGCAAAGACATCAAATGGATCATCTTCAAGATCGACGACGATTGGAAACAGATTGTCGTTGAGGAGTCCTCAAAAGACGGCAACTTCGACGTCTTCCGCGAGAAGCTGCTCAACGCGAAGAGCAAGGACCGCAAGGGAAAGGAGGGCATTGGCGGCCGCTACGCTGTCTTTGATGTCGAGTACGACCTTGACAGTGGCGAGGGAAGCCGAAGCAAGATTACATTCATCAGCTGGACGCCCGATGATGCGCCGCAATACGTACGTACAGGCGCCTGGAGAGCGGATATAGTCCACTAACTACTAGTAGCCCCGTATGATGTACTCGTCCTCCAAAGAAGCCATCAAGCGCGCTCTGGGCAGTCTTGCCGCCGATATCCAAGCCAACGACGCAGACGACATTGAGTGGGGCAACATTAAGGCTCGCGTGTCCAAGGGCCGCTAAGCACGATTCACGAGTGTCCTTGTGTGGGTAAAGGCTGCATGAAGGTGTGGTTGCTTTGGCAGAAGAGAAGGATCTGAGTTTGACGAATGCTTGGCTGGTCTGGAGGGCCATACGACCATGCACTGGTATATTGATTGAAAGCAGCGGTGCTGCTACTCTTCGCATCATCAGGATGTATAGTTCTCTAGTGAGCGATTGAGCGGCAATAGTCTCTAATAGACATCCGTTTGGTATCATGATGCTAATATGCCGTGAATCCTGTCTGTTTCTGTTGACGACAAAGATAATCCACATGCGCCTCCATGTGCATATCTCGTTGGTATGAATCATCTCACTTATTGCTCTCCCACGCCTCTCTAAACACACCCGCCAACCTCTCCCCCTCCACTTCATCCTTCGTCCGCTGCATTATAAAGTTCTTCAAATCGCCCCAAAACTCTTCCGTAGCCACCACCTCCTTGCCGCTCGGTCCCTGCGCCGCAGGCCCCCCTCCTACAGTTCCCCCATCCACCTCCATCTCCTCACTCGGCGCCGCCACCGGCGGACTCGCAACAGGCGCTTCAACCGGCACCGGCACCGCACCGCCCATGACCATAATGCCAAACTCGACCTCGCCGCCAGCCTCTGCCCCCACCACCTCGGCCACCGTCTTCGAGTCCGCTACCGGCTTCTTCTTGTACAGGATCTTGATCTTGGCCGCGGGGACTTGCGTCGCGCTCGCGTACCGCGCTTTCAGGTCGAATACGCTTGTGCGGCTGGGGTCGACGGGGTCGAGGGCGATGGTTGGGTGCGAGGCTTTCATGGGCTTGAGCGTGACGGAGGGGTTGGTTGCGGAGGAGGGCGCATTTTGGGATTTCGGGGTGGGGCGGAGCGGGTGTGGTGGGTGTGGGAGGCGCGGGAGCGTGAACTGCGTGGTATGTTAGGGTCTTGGATTTGGGAGGGAAGAGGGGGGGGGGGGGGGGGGGGGGCCCGGGGTGGGCGGGGGGGGGGAAGGGGGGGGGTGGGGGGGGTGGGCGGGGGGGGGGCTGAGGGGGGGGGG